>VXBJ01005960.1:1091719-1304448 GCA_013400055.1 Nycticryphes semicollaris
TATATATAGGGAGAATATATATACTATTTTTATATATGTAGTATATATACTATTATAGCTACTTTATAGCTATATTTACACTAGTAGCTCTGTCACTGCCTGAACAGAGAAACTTAAGTCGTGATGCCTCACAACTAAGCCAAAATAAGTGCACAGAATCAGTTATTTGAGCTCAGCCGATGAGCAATAATTTGTTATTCCATTGCTCTTTACTAATATGCCGAACTCCTTAGTGAGGCCAGTTTCACGTACCTGTTTTTTGGTTAAAGCTTACTAATTCGGTAAGGACTCAAGAAGCCTTTTTTAGAAACGTGCTATAGCTGTGCAGAATGTTCTTATTACCACCTAAGAACTCAAACAAGACCATTCATTGCAACTGGAGTATGGCACCTTCTCCCCCCTGTGAGCTAAACATCCTTCAAAAGCACGACCAGAATATTACACTGATTGCAATGCTTCATCTCAAGACCCCAAATTCTCAATGACCTATAACAGTAATATTTTGTGCTGAGATAGACACTGTCCTGTTAGAATATTTCATTCTCATTTAGCCTGCCCCAAGAAATAGAAAGTCTCGTGTTCCCAGCCTTACCATCATGTTCAGGTAAGTGAAATTGAGAGGAGAAATAATCATGAGAGGTCACAAATCAAAGAAATAGAGATAACACATTCTTTCACTTTTCCTAATCTTGCACATCTTGAAACGGAAAGACCTTTAAAACTATCACAAATGTTTCTTTTCAAAATTCATCTTTCAAAACATTCTCTTTCATGCTAAATTTCAGTGAGTTAAAAAAATTATTACCTTATAGCTAGTATTACCTTTTCAGACAGTTTTTAACTTTCCAAAGACAAAATACACATTTTAAGTAACGCCGTTGTGTTTGGGGGTAAAATTCAGGGGAGAATTTTATCCATTTTTAAAGGAATTAATTGACTGCATCTAATATGCAAAAATCTAATATTGCAAATGGTAAAAGTCTGCTTGTTATGTTACAGCAAAGCTGCTATTTACAGAGGAAACAATATGGAATTACAACGACAAGATCTATGGCAGCCAAGCTTTCGGTGTGATGCCAGCCTGAGGCAATCCAGCGTTGTGGAAAAGAAATCCATGGAGGAAGATCTGCAAAGGCAGTGGAGCTCAAAGATAAACCTTGAGGAAGCATGGGTGGGGGGAGAAAAGGCCAGCGGGTGGCTCAGGGTGCCTCAGAGAATTTACAGCCAATTAGGAGAATATTTTGGAGTTGCAAGCAAAGGACACTCCTGGAATGGAGAAAAGCACCTCAAGAGGCAAAGCAGGGAGGGAGAGGAGCTGATGAAAGGGAAGGACAATGATAGGACGAGCAATAACAGTGAAGGATAAACTTAGGCTGGTCATTAAAAGGTTTCTAATGTGAGAGAAATGAGGTATTTTCAAAGGTAGTACCTAAGGCAGAGTATCCATGGTAAGTTAAAAACTAAAGCTATCAACAAGGTGATAGTATGTACTGTGTGAAACAACAGCAGCTAGACTCTGTGACCCAGGAACTTCTCTCCAATGTCATGTTGCCATGAACAAAAATCACACAGGAAGAAAGAAAAGTGCTGTATATACTAACTGCAATTACTGCTTATCACCTCTTCTTTGTTACCATGTTCTCAGCTCATTTCACAACTAGTTTATCCCAACCTTTTGCCTTGCTGGCAAGATGTCTTTTCAGACAAATCTGCCTTGGAACAGTCAAAACCCTCACAGTAAATGAGTGAAGCATTAAAGAGAAGTCAGATATCTGTCACAATATTGTGTGATGACAAGAATACCAGAGCAGTCCAGAATACCATAATATTTGAAAGCTGATGTACTTACGACCATCCACTGTCTTTGCCTCCAGGTGCACAAGATCAGGCTCTCTACCAGATCCCATCATAGACCTGTAAAAGACAGATTAATTCAAAGGTGTTAAAACCAATAGATTTCATGAATGCCTGAGAGATCAATTCCACAAGAGATCCTGTTAAGCTGGACCTAAAATCACACTCACAAGACAGAGCTGATCACTTTAGAAGCATTTTGGAGTTTTCTCATAAATAAATTTGAAAACTGGAAAGAAATTCTACCATTTTATTGAATCATTGCCACTGTACTTATGAGTTCTTTATTTCTGGCCCCTTCACTTCTTTACACCAAGAGACTTGCTGCAGCTCTCATTGGCACCTGACAACCCCCTGGTTTGCTCAGAAGGACGCAGTTCAGTTCTGGGTGGGATACAGAGAGTTTAATTGATGGGATAATAGTGTTTGCCAGCATACTAATTATAGCTGTTCCTTTATATTGAACATTTTATGCACATTTGCTTAATTGACACCCTTAATGATCAATATTCCCTCATTAATTAAGAAATTCAAAAAACTCATTTCATCCCAAGACATTTTATCACTTCTGATCTAATAGAAACAGTGTTCCATTAACAAAAGAAATGTAGGATTGACTCAGAAAATGACTGTTCACTCAGAATTCATAAGCAACAAGATACAGACATTGAGTACTGCAAATAAGGGGTTTATAGACTCAAGCTTTGCTTCCACTGTTGAGGATGCCCTGCACAGGCACTGCTGGCCTCAACAACTCCCTGGGACATTCCAAATGGCCAGTGGTTTGGTGGGTAGCCTGAATTATGGCAAGTATGTGCCAATCCCATTGTACAGCAGCCTCAGCAGCACCACTGTTTCTGGTCTTGGTCCTACCATCCAAATCATAATCCTAGATTAAGGCTAAGGGTTAAACAACCATTTCCTTGTTAGGCTGCCTAACCTCCAAGTTAAATGATGCATCAGGGAAAGGAAACATTCATTTCCAGTGATAGACAAATTAGATGCCGTGTTTCAAAGCCTCATTATTTTTCAGGAAATCAAAAGTGAGGTTCAAACAGTGATTTAGACCTTAATTCAGTTCCCACTGACTGCAATCAGAGGCAGCTCCAGCCCTTAATCATCATGCGCATTAACTAATAACCATTACAAAAATGTTAACAATAACAAGACTACTTGTGTCCTGATTAAGCCTTAGCTTTGATTGACAAAATTTGTAACAATTCTCTAGCTAGATGTTCTCCTTTTTTTTTTGTTCTCCTTTGCTGGGGACTGCAAGTTTCAGAAAAGGCTCTAAGCCAGCATTGCTTTCACCTCTTCTCTATCTTTAATAACATTTATGGCAAGGTCTTTTTCTCACAAACATTCAACTTTGATTTAAAATCTCTGCTTCCTGATAACTGAGACCATGTGCGTGGGAAGGGAGTACCTTTCTAGGGCTTTTCCTTTACCTGCTATCATAAGCAGATTTAGGGCCAAAATCCTGGGGCTGCTAGTCACAATTCAGTTCAAGGTAGATAGACACCAGTGACGACAGCTTTAAAAGAGTTCAGAAGGACTAAGCTTGTAATTTGGCATATTTCCATTTTGTTCTTGTTTATTCAAGCAGGCTTTAAGCCCACCTGGAACTGGGCTACTGCAGAAGACACAATACAGCTTTCCCAGTGCATTCCTCCTCCTCCTGATCTCACAAAGCCCCATGAGGATGTGAACTCTCCAAAGAAACAAGGATTGTATTCCATGGATTTGAACGCTTTGTCTCTTCAGAGACCCACAACAATGGTATTCATCCAGCAAAGAACTTGTTGCCCTAGTTAAAGCCTATGACTCCACAGTCAGGTGCTTCGTGGGTTTCTTCCTCACAGTGCTATCCTGACCCCAAGAAACATTTCTAATGCATCTTCTCAGGGAAAGACAGGTCATTCAGAAAGAGACGTCTCATTGATGGATAGGATGTTATTGTCACTATTGTTTTCACTTGTGATATGAGCCATAATTTACATCAAACTCTTAAATGTTTCAAGAGTGGTGTATAAATATCTGCACCCACAAAACCGTGAAAGTTAGAAGGCTATAGCTGTAGTGACCTGCATATTACTTAGTCTCACATTAGGACAGCAAGTATTGGGACTGCAGAAGCTTCAACTCAAGGTAGAATCAAACCATCAGTTGTCTCAAGGATGTACAGAACAAGGATGGCTGAAGCATGACTGGTGATAAACATTATTCATCTACTCAAGGACTTCTTTTCTTTTGATATCTCCTAACCCCTGCAAATTGGAAAGGTGATGACAAATGAAGATGAAAACTAAGGCTCAGAGAATCTGAGGGAGTTCCTAAAGTCAAACAGGACATCCAAGGTAGAGGAAAGAATCCTATCCAGGTCTTCCTATCTGCTAGATCGTTCTTCCTACCTTACACAATCCATTGCTTTGATATATAATAGGCTTAATTTACTTGTGACAGCACAAGGTCATAGTCAGGCCCACAATATTAAATGATAACGTGAAGTATGAGTTGCAAAAGGACAGGCAAAATAAAAATACATATCTGCTCAAATCAATATTAGCTGTACACAGCTGACATCCAGAAACATATCGCTCCCATCTGGATTCTGCTGAGACCTTACTGAGCAGATTTTTTTTTAATCTCACATTTTCTTGTATCATGCTGTCTTGTTCCATGGTAGCCCTGTGATATTTCTTCTAGACACCCCTCTCTGTACCTCCTGAAAAGCCACATAAAGCCATATTCATCTTACCCAGTCATACACTATAGATATTTAACACTGAGCTAATCGCACTCAACTCTCTTTGTGGGCAGTGAGGAGAAACAGGCAGTTTTACCCTGTGGTTTGTCTGAACAGTGTTCGTCATAACTTCACGAGAAGACTTTATCCTGGAAAGGGCTGTTTCTCTCCATTGAACACAAGGTGTTTGGACACTTACACTACATACACCCGCGTGTAACCACATATAGGTCCCCCAAAACAGGTAACATAACACATCTGATATGCGTGTATCACCTACATTTAATAATATGAGTTACAGATAAACTATGCTTTGTGAGTAATGGGTAAAAGAGAATGCCCTGGGCTGCCTTCTCTCTGAGACAGTAGCATTTTATACATCTTCCCTCAGCTTTGTTATTATTTCCTATATGGAGTGTGAAAAGCCCAAGAGACATTCAGAAATGCCATAGTGACCACAATGCGCATATAAAGGAAATAAAGATCATGCTCTTGGTTGCACTGCACCCAAGAGCACACGCTCTGTAGGAAGATAGACATATCCTATTTACATGCAGAGGACAATCAGTTCTTAAAGCATCTACTGGAGACAGCATGTTAGGAACTGGGGAATATACGTCAGAAATCTTAAATTTTTTGTATATCAACCAGACCTATCACAACACTACTGAGGAGGTGGCTACACTTTTATTGGGATTTCTTGGCTTTTTCATTTGGTTGGGGGGAAAAAAAGCGTCATTCTTAGAAGCTGAGGAGGACAATGTACTTCTTCAAGCCTGAATGTCACTAAAGTAACAGTGTTAAGCCCATGGCATCAGTATGAAATGAAATTAATAAGCCTAACTGATTACAAAGAAATTCCAGCCCTGACTATTAACTGCATTGAAAGTTCTTACACCAAAACTAGAGTGATCAATAAACACTTGTTGGAAGAAGGAAACATCAAGCTGGATCTGCCCTAGATAACACCAAAGCCTCAAATTCAGTGTTTCTAACTCTATACAACTGCCCACTTTACTCCATTATCTTTTGGGTACACGGTCAGCACAACCTGGTCAATGTACACTTCAAAATTTTAACAAGGAAATGTGCTTTGCAGTTTATAGCTTATAAAGCAAGCATCCTGCAAAGAACCGAGGTATGGGTGAACAATGCTGTGGGACCCACTCTGTTACTGATTTCTCTAGGAAATGTCTCTAAAAATAAACAGCAGTGCAGAACTTTGCCCTGCCCTACTCTGAGCAACTTTTGTTAGCTACACCGGGGCAGCACTTTCTTCTCTTTTTTTTCCCCTCAATTCTATTCTTCCCTTTCAACATTCGTTCTCAAAGACCAAATCGCTCATACATCCACAAACTTTTCTTCTTGCCATAGTCTATGTTTTCACTTTATGGTAAAATGCCAGCATGCTTTTTGTCTGTCCCTTTAATCTCAGGCTTTCTGTAATGCTCCCTGAAACTGCAGTACACCAGGGCTATGCTTGCAACACTTTCTGCTGAATGGTGCCTATTGTATTTTTGCTATTAGCTTTTTGTGGTTTGTTGGTATAATTGTCTGGATGTTTTNGGATTTAAAAAAGCCCAGGGGAGTGCAAGGCAGTAACCTTGCTGTTTTTATGCAGAAGATGCTCATGTTATGAAAAATGTAGGAACCCCCACAGTCCTACTACAAAGATGCTTCCTAAAATTTTAATCATCACCAAGCCAGCTAAGTAGTCATCTGCAGTTGAGGGCTTCACAAATCGATATCAGTGGCTGCAGCACGGTAATTACTCTGAATGCAGATTCTATACCCACCGTGAGAAGCAGCACAGAGAAAAAGACCCCAAATCATCCTCTGGTTTAGAACTAGGCTGAACTAAACAAAAGCAGCCTGGCACTGCCCATTGCACAGCAAATGCTAGTTGGCATATTTCTGTAGTGACCAACCCCTTGCCATCTCTCTGTCTGAAACATTTCTAAAACCTTGGCTTCCTTGGCCTGTCAGCTCTTTTGAGCCAAGGAAATTCAATAGAGACCCTGTTATCCTGGGGTTTCCACCTCTTCTATCTTTTTTCACTTCTGGGGACAAAACCGATTGTTTATGGATGCTGGGAACTGATGAGGCTTGCAAGGCAGTCAGGCCACTCAGAACTGCAAAAAGGCATCATTGTGAAGACAGCAAAAGCTTCCACTTGGAGTACTTAACTTCAAACCGCCATTTTTCATAAACAAAGAACTTGAAGCACCCGAAAATAAGGGCTCCATCTCAAGGGCTTGTGCATTCCGGAAAGTATCTTTGGGCATCTTTGGTTTTGGATACTTGACTTCAGACACAGTTACACTCTATCTGGGACTACACACACAAGAAACTCGATGGCAGACTTTTCATACGTATTCCTCGTATCGTACATGCTCACAGCAGCCAAATCAAAGGTCTTTTATAGCTAAGCAATAAAAGACAATGTTATTTTACAGAATCTTCAATGCAAATGGCCCAGAATGAAAGGCTGGGAGAACAGAAATGTTACTATGCCCTTTTCACAGGCAGAACCAGTGCAAATGTTCATTCGTTCTACAGGGACAGAGATGTTAGGCAGCTTTCCCATGTCTCAGAGGAAATGAACAAGTACAGAAGCAGGACTCCTATGACCATCCCTCGCCTTCTTTTAGGGGGAAACGGGTATGATTTGTTCACGCAGCAAAGGGTGGCAGGTAAATGACAGATAACAGCACGACTCTACTAAGGTGGCTGGAATGAGAGCCACACAGTTCTAGCCATTTTAAGCTTGTCAGCACTGACTCTGAGTAAGTTAAAAGTGGCTGGAATGCAATACCAAACACAAAGTGACACATCGCTTGGAAAATCCAGTTTCACCCCTCAGCATTAAAAATGCTCAATTGCCTCAGTGCCCCCTCTTCCTCCTGCAACCTGTCCCAGTTCTCTTCCTGGACATTAGATTCTAGTTGCATCCTGCAGATGACATTGTGCTTAACTTTTGAGCTGTCTCCTGACCTTCAGCCTTACTTCTTCGCAGCCCCATTTCGAGCACACCTCCATCTCCACAAATACGGCATTACATAGGAAGACTAATTAGCTGCACTGACAGGTGGAAGAGAGAGCGTACTCTCAGAAATCCTTATGCCAAAATTGTCCTACGAACATAAATATTCTAACAAGCTTTATCCTGTCACAATAGAGCTATAAAGTTGCTCTGTTCGGCACATGATAATGGCTCGGTAATTCAATTATTGGTAGAATTTGCCTTTGGGGATTTATCTTCCTTTAGCCTCAGCACTCATCCGAATCCCTTATCGTAAATCTTGCCAATGCAAAACCAGCTCGCCCGTTGCCTCTGGGACACGTCCTGCCACTTCATGTTAAAAAACTGACAGCTTATTCCAACTTAGTGAATAGCAGGGTTTTGTTATTGTTTTAAAGGACAAAGTGAAAACAACAACAGTGGACGACGTTCATGGAGTCCTCGGTGGCATCAATTTTTTGGTTCCACTGATGCTTCTATACCACTCTAATTCCTAATTGCCATTCATATAAATAGTAACATGTAGCACTGAACAAGGAGCTTTTTTTCCAAAGATACATAAATACTTGACAATCAACCTTTAAGTAACCTTCCCTGCATGCTACTGATTTGTTCAAGAACTATGGAAAAGCACAAGACCAGCGGATCAAGTTAGAAATAGGGGTTGAGGAAAATTTTTGTTCTCAGCTTTATAGATAAACTCCACTGATTAGCTAAGAGCACAGGGACCCCATTGATTTGACCAAGATCACACAGTTGTTATGTGGCAGAGACAAAAATAGAGCCTGAGAGTCCTTCACGCTCCTTTTTCTTTTACTTCTATATTGACTTCATGAGGACTTTGCAGAAAACCCTCTGTTCCTTTTGTGCTTGCAGAGGTCACAGTGAATCTGCCCCAGGGAGCTTACTGTGGGAAGGAATTCTTCTGGTTTCTTTAGTTCAGGCATAGTGAAATTTTACAGATTTAACTATTCCTAGAGCATACTTTCAAGATTGTTTTCTAGCTTTAATATCTCTTGACCATATTCTTCTGACATGTTTTAGAAACAAAGGGCCAGATTCCAGACAGGCATAAATCAGCACTTCATTTCTTTCTACCTGGCTAATAAATCTCCTCTGACAATCATCTAATTGAATTTTCCCTGCTACCTCTATGCACTATTCTTTCCCACACTGTCCAATTAGATGAAATGATGTAATTCTGTGCAATTCAACTGTCAGCCACTGGGCCAAATCCATCCTCTGGTATGCTTTACTCAGTTTATCACCTTTTCTCTAGAACCGATGGAAAATCACAGTGCAGTGAGTAAACCTCAACTTCCCCTCGTTGTGCCACCTCACAACACTGACTCAGCAAAAGAGGTGGCTGTTGCTGCTAACACTAATATAGATGAGTAGGGGAACGGGTGTAGTGGTGTGACTTCCAGGCCTTGGGGAGTCACTTCTACTCTTAACATCACTTTTTTCAACCCCTGGGGCTAGGATTATCCACAGCCTTCCACCCCATGATATCCACATATCCCACAGCTTTGAAGACAGTAGCAAACCAAGCCTTCTCCCCCGCTGCAGTAACACCACAGCTCTCTGTGGAAAGCTCCAGAGAGGAGACTTGGCTAAAACTCTGAAATAGATGGATGTGACATCTCAGGGAGGTAGGCATCTATTGCTGGTAATTCTGGGTGGGAGGAATGTCTTAAAAGGAGGATCTAATTTAAGTGGATAAAATTCAGTTAACAGGATTAGATCCTGATTTTAAGATAGTCCTCCTGCCCTACACTGCTTTTTTCAAATATTGCAGGAAACTTAAGACATCGTATTGGCTTGAAGGAAGAGAAGGGGGAAGGCATCCTTTCGTTACAGCCTCTGAACTCAGCTCCCTGATATAATGGACCAAACCCACCTGATTTACAGCTTCTCTGCTGGTACAGTCTAATAGGATCATGGCTTCCCACTGTGTTAAGACACATGTTTCTGGCATCTTTTACTGCTGTGTCCCAGCCAGTGTGCTCCAGAGGAAGCCAGGAAGTCATTTACAGCAGGAGTGGAAAATCAACTCTGGTAACACAGTATGCTGCTCATTAAACATACAACAGAAAACAGCAGTGAAACCTCCCTGACACAGATCTAGAGAAATCCACAGCTAATTTTACTATTCACCCTCTCAAGGGCTGCCTTTTATAGGTGCCCTTTATAGGTTTCCGGAGAAATCAGTTTTTTAGTCCTATATCCATTGAAGACTGACACGTTCCAGGGTCCTGCGCAGCACCGCAGGCTTCTGGGTACTAATCCTCAAACTGGGATTTTGAACCTGATATGTGGATGCCTGCTGAATTCTGCAGATCCTTAACAGGGGCAAGTCGTTGATGGGAGAGAAGCTCAAGTTTGTGGGAGTCTGTATTCATTTATAAAGCGTCTCTGGATGATTTTTTTTTTCAGATTAATCAGCTGAATTGGGCAAACCAAAACACACCACCAAACTATGCATCAAACAGAATGGAGCCTCTCGGTTCCAAAAGACTTCCACAGATGCATATACCTCTTCTCCCTGTTCACAACTGGAAGACAAGTCTCTAAGAGGAGGAAGAAGGCGTCAGGTAAATGGTTAAGATTCTATTCAGTTATGACTTTTAGGATAACTTTCAAATTACTATCTTCCCCCCAGTTTTAGAACCCCCATGATAATCAAATAGATACAAGAAAACTTTTTCTTTTACATGGTGTAACTGCCAAACTAAGGATTTGGGACTGAACAATTACATTTTGCTCTGATGAATCTTGTTTTGATTATGAGTAATAAGTTCTCTCAAGAAACTACTGGGACCAGAGGATTATTACAGACTCAGAGACCAGAGCGATATCAACCTCTGCTGTGTGACTTTCGGCCATTTTCTCAGCCTTGTCCAGGGAAGAAGGCTATGGATTTTGGAACTGAGTTTCTTAAGAACTAAAACTTACCATAAATCCAAAGATTCTAAGTGAGCTTTTAACAGCAACAGAAAGAGGATGCTGTGTGTCTTTTTTTTCTGTCCTTGCTGACCTGCATAGGGCTGGCAAGTCTGTATCTCTGGAAGCCAGATAGGAAGAAAATCCTAATTCCCAAGATAAATCTGAGAGATTTCAGCCTTTGCTTGTAGCAAAAAAGATAGAGCTACATCTGGGTCCAGCTGTCTGAGAACTGTAAGCAGAGGTTTTCACTAAATCCTTTGAAATGCCAGTGGGATCTTTAGTGAAGACTGCTAACAGAGTATGTTTCCTCGCACCCTGGCTGGGCAGGATGTAGCACTGACCTTTCTGGTGAGGAGATGGTAAATGTCAGGGGCACTGAACGGTGACAACCTGCTCTAGTGTGTGTTACCATCAGCAACATTAGCAACAGCAGCAGCATGGAAAGGGACAAGGAAAAGGATGGTTGCAGATTTGCTCTTCACCCTGCTCCCTGGCAGAGTTGCTTGCCTGCAGCTCATCTGTATCTTTATGCTGGCAGCCATGAAGCTGCTTAAAAATATTAGCAAGGTAACAGCAGCCTGGGTGTTGTGGTTTCAGCCAAATTTACCAGACCGNNNACAATCACATCAGCAGCAGGCATCAGGAAAAGTCCCAGACTGGACTCGGTGACCAACAAGAGCTGGATTCCAGCTTTGCAGTCAGGAATGCTTGGATTGAGATCAAAGGCAGAAGAACAGGCAGGGTCCTCCTTCGACAGTGGCCATCGAAGGAAGAAAATTGACCCTTGGATCCCTCAGCTTTTATACTGAGCATGATGCATATGGGATGGAATATCCCAGTTGGTGAGGTTTGGGTCACCTGTCCTGTCCCCTCCTCCCCAGAGGGGTGACCCCTCGATGGTTTTCCTCTTCCCACCTTCCAACGGGGCAAATAATGAAATTCCCTGCCCTTGGTTGTTCCATCAGTAAGTATAAGCCAGGAACTCTCTGCACCATTCCTTGGTATAATCAGGTCTTATCACGGTGAGAGCGAACAGTTTCTCAACAATACACTGTTAATTTCAGAGTTCAGTTAGTTAGAAGAGGACCAGCTAAAAAAGTAAAATTTAAACCAGAAAATTGGTTCATTTTACCACAAACCAGGACACTGTTATAGAGGCCTGGACCGTCTGAGTTCTCCCAAAGCCAAACTTCAACTGAAAGCAAATGCACAGTGTTCAATTCAGAAAAGAATAATAATAATAAAGTAAAATCTCACTACACTTGCTATTCCTTATCAGTCAGTTGCTTAATCCAGATCTCCTGAAAACTGTCACAGGTCCCGCTGTGATGTGCCCCCCTGGCATGTGCCCACCTCCACCACATTTAAGTTCTGAAACAGATGTATTTTTAATTAAATCTCTAGTACACTTCAACTCATCGTGTATGGCTTGTGTGTTAGACCGAGCGGATGATTTTCTGGACAGGCTGTCACAATGCCCTTTGATTGGCATCTTCCCCGTCAGCCTCCAGCAGTTGCCCTGCAGTGATTAAAAGGTCTTGTTCAGCAATAAACAGCATCATTTGTAAACAGCCCAGACTCCATGCCATTTAAGTTGCCTCAGCCCACCTGGGTGGGCGTGCAAATCTCACCAAGCCGAGATCTGACAAGAACACCAGGACAGTTCGCCTGGCTCGCTCCAACCGCTTGAATATAATGAAGTTTTTAACAGGACTTTGACATTTTTCCCCCCTTGATTTTCAGCTCTTTCAGCTGCTTCAATGAACACAGTCAGTGATTTTAAAATACAGTCTCTAGCCTCCTTTGGAAAAGAAAAGATATATACTCTATAATTCTACTCTGAAGATTAACTTTCTTTGCCATTGCTTATAAAAGAAACACAAATATAGCCCTATCTACTCATCCGTCCTCCCAACTACTTACCAGTTTATCTTTTTCTGCCTTTCAGTGTGTATGCATATCTTTGTATTATTTAAGGGGAAAGGTTGGTTGGCTGTGTTTTTTACAATGTTTGCATCCATTTTCTTCTCCTTCACATACTCAGAAAAAAACCCAAGGTGGTTGGAGTGCAGACATAACAAACTCTCTTCCCAAACTGACATATCCCCCATAATGTGTTTGAGGAATCATAAACATCATGGAAACATGACCCTAATGGAAATGAGATGTATTCTGAAATGGTTTTGCTTCCAATCAGCCTGTTAATACCTCTGAAGTCCATGAAAGCACCAACCTGCCTTTTTTTGTCCAAATAATACAGTTATCTTAGAATCATAGAATTATTTGTGTTGGAAGGGACTTTTAAAGATAATGTAGTCTGACCCCCTGACAGGGGCAGGGACATTTTTCACTAGATCCAGTTGCTCAAAGCCCCATCCAGCCTGACCTTGAACACTTCCAGGATGGGGCATTCACAATTCCCTGGGGGAGTGTCTCACCACCTTCACAGTAAAGGATTTCTTCCTTATATTTAATATAAATCTCCCTTCCTTTAGTTTAAAACCGTTACCCCTCATCCTATCACTAAACTCGCTGATAAAGGGTACCTCCCCATCTTTCCTGTAGCCCTTTTTAGGTACTGAAAAGGGGCTATAAGGTCTTCCTGAAAAGCCTTAACTTCTCCTGGCTGAACAACCCCAACTCTTTCAGCCTGTCTTCATAGGAGAATCATTCCACCCCTCTCATCTTTAAAGCTCTCTACTCTATAAGCGTGGAGTGGTATTTCTTTTCTTTCTCCTACTTGCTTGTCTGGATGCAACACCCAAATAAGTAAAAAATAAAAATCAATCCCACTGACACAGTTAATGATTATAACCTGATGATACGATTTACTAGTTGGGCTTTTCTATTGTTTGTTTTACATTAGTTTTAAGAAACTTACATTATTTGACTTTATTTCTTTTTTTTCTCTCCCTAAGTTTTTCAAGCTTAGTTTATCATTAGAATTAGCTGAGAATCCTTTCAGAAAATGTCTCATTTTGGTTAAAGATACATTATATTTTGCAAACATTTTAACGATTTTTTTAACCTTTATTTTTATTTTTTAGGGCCAGCTCTAATTGTGATACTTTGACACTGACTTTCAGAAAATAATTTCTCTTTGAAGGCATGTCTTGATCCGAAGACCGGAATAAAAATCTAGCTTTTAATGAGCGATTTTGCTTCTATATTTTGGCCATATTGAACTATATGCACTATGACTACTTGTTATCAACTACTGGTCATGAATGTTCGGATTTGCAGGTATATCACTGCTGAACTTTGACTGGACCACTTTAAAAAAAAGCAAGAAAAAAAAGTAAAGGAATTCCCAGTATGACTGATTCACCAATTGTGTTCATATTTGTATTCGCTACAAACCAGCATCTCTTTGCCAACAAAATTCCACCATAAGAATGTGTGCTGAAAATCATCAAGTATCACAAAAATAAACTCGGAAGTATTTAGATAAGGCATTTATCCAACTCTTCTAACTAGCATCTACTGCACTCTCTTCCCCTAATGCCAACTACATTAGTAAGCACTGTGCTATCAGCAATAACACACGTATGTTCACTTGCTATTTCTGTTTTACTCTGCTAAACTAATATTGCTTAGAATACCCCTTCCTAGTAATTAGGGCATTTTCATAGAGCACAGTTCTGGAATTACTAAGCACTTTGATAACTTTCATGGATTTTTTTTCTGTCACAGTACATTTAACAGCAAAATCTCGAGAACCTACCAGAGAAATAATAAAAAACCATGAAAATTGTTGATACAGTACAGAACCGCAAGTGCCTTGGGGTTGCAGGCAGTGAGGATTCTTTTATGTTTCCATCAGACACAAACCATACAGTTGACTCTCTGATTAGATTACGCTTTCCTCAGTACACCATACTTAGATAATTGCAAGCAGATATGTGATAAAATACCTGAATTATAGCAATTATTAGAGAAATCAGTTTTACAGTAGCACATCGCTAAAGCCTGTCCACTGCAAATATGTCCTTACAACCTTTTAATGAGGTAGAGAATTACAGACCCCTTTTTCCTCCATTTGTTTGGTTTTTTAAGATAAGAAAACTCTAGTCACCCCTTAATTTTAAATGTTTAAGTTTATCTGGTCATCCCCCATCTGATACCTTCCCTCCACAGAGAGACATTATAATCTCTTTCATCACAAGTGTGGATGTCAGGGCATCGCTTAGAGCTGTAGGTGGAAGAAAGAAAATGAGGAACAGAGGAGCTCTGAATAAACAAAGATTATATTTCCATGTTAATGACTCCTCTTAATGAAACAGAGGATATAAAAATACAAAATACATACGAGCTACAAGGAGCTGAGCTGTCCTACACAGAGTGGTTTCTCAGAGTTACGCAGTAGGCATCAGCAGATTGCTTTAATGTTATTCTTCAGGGGTTTAAATTTCTCTGGGGTGGTAGGGAGAGGGTCTGTTTCACAGAGCAGCCAGAAATAAGCAAATAAAAAAGAAAATTCTCTTGGAAACAGATATAAGAACTGCAGCTGTAAAAAGCACTACAGCTTCTCTGACAGCATTTGCAGGCAGAGCCTTCTCAAGACTAAAAGTAGCAAGTTCAGTGGTGTTTACTCACAAGACTTAGAGTGAAACACAAACTATTTATGAGACCACATGACAGAGTAAAATGGCAATTAAAATATCAGTGAGCATTCAGGAAAATGCATCTTTGCTTTCATCAACCGTTCTAATCTATTTAAAAGCCTTTAAAGTCTTCTGAATGTTCTTTCCCTGTCAAAAGAAGCAGAATTAAGTAAATGCAACCTCAAAAAGGCCTGATGCCAAAGGGTTTGCTTTGTGTCTTCCTGATCTTAGAAAAGTTCCAGTTTAGACAGTCCTGGAAGCAGCCTGTATTGAAGCAACTCCTCAGCCTTCTTTAGATATTGGAATATAGCCCTCGTTCTCTGCACAATACAGCTGTGTCCCAGCTGATCCCTTCAAAACCATTTGATTCAGAGAAACCATCAGGGCAGGAGAGAGTATCCCCACAATCTGCTTTATTTGAAAAGTTGTGACTTCAAGACATTTTCCTGCACTGTTCATTTCTGCTCTTAAAAATAACTGAAAGGCAGTCTTCTGACTTTTTCAGATTGATTCGGCTCTGCATATTTCCAAGCCAAAATGTATAATAATAACTAAAAAAAAACCCAAACCAACCACAAGGCACTGAGCATGGCTCTACCCAACTTGTACGTTAGCACTGGCTACAGAGACGTTGCTGTACAAGTTTGGCTTTCAACTGTAAATCTGCACCCTCTTACGTCCCAGTGCCCTTTAGTTTTTCGTGCATGAGGAGTCAGCAGCAGCCAAGCTCTGAGCGTACAGGGCTTGCTTCAGCCCTTCAGTGCCTATTTTGTCCTCAGGTACTTGGCTGCAAAGAAATGAAAATGCATAGAAAAGTCTAGAAAAGCCCAGTGTTATCCTCTGTGGTGTACAGGGTCTCAACTACACATGCACAGCTCTGTTTTCTACTATGGACGGTTTTAAGGGTACACAGTGTCCATATAACTGTCATTCCACACACCCACACACCCCTTCCCGGGTGATAATGATCATAATAAATAAGCCAGAATTAGATGCAACACTGTCTCCACAAGTTGTATCATTTCTACTTTTGATAGCAGAAGTACAATCTAGCTTACACTGAGGTCTGTTATGCAAGAGAAGTTGTGTTCAAGGTGAAAATACAGGCTTGCAGTTTCATGTTCTGTTTATGGCTGTAGGGAATTAGATGGGTGTTTGGAACATCTTTC
The DNA here is from genome assembly GCA_013400055.1 of Nycticryphes semicollaris. NCBI lineage: Eukaryota > Metazoa > Chordata > Aves > Charadriiformes > Rostratulidae > Nycticryphes > Nycticryphes semicollaris. Next base: position 1,108,061 of record VXBJ01005960.1, read on the forward strand.
CATCTTTTCAACTTACTCTTTGGCTTTGAAGCTCCAAGTTTGAGTTCTCTTATTTTTTAGGTTCTAAGAGGCCTTCAAAGTTTGAGCTCCATAGACAAGGAAAATTATAGTTTTCATCACTTTTCTTATTGCAGGCATCCATTAGCTCAATTCACAATAAAACAAATAATGATGGGAAACTTCAAAAGGTTTGTAGTGCAGTACAGGACACAGAGATACAGGAACAGGGACATTCTTTCCAGCTCTCTGACCATCTTCAGTTAACACAATTCTGTTGGAGGTCTCAAAGACTGGGTCCTCAGATTTCTAGGACCTTCTGCTTTTATCAACCCAGAAAAACACCATGGTATATGTGTGGCTGTGTGTTTGCATCTGATATTTTGAAACCCTGTTAGGTGTCTTGTAGGAAAGTAATAAGAGTGCTATAAATACATGTGTCTGTCTATATAGATGCTCACACGAGTTTAAGTTCAAATGGAATTCAGTTTGCAAAACCTTCAGCTAACACAGGTTCTGAGAAATTATTAAAAAGCGGGAGCAGAAAACAAAATCTCTGCATATCCCTTGCAAACCAAGTATAAATTCAACTTTGGCAGTAAATTTGACCTAGAATTCTCACTTCGTTCATAAATGAAAAGAAAATACTTGACTGAACCACTCCTGAATCTTGGGATGTTTAAACCCTGTGATTTTGGCACAAAATTACAGTTTAGCAGCTACCACATTTTAGTCGTGTGGTTCAGCTCCTCCTGATTTCAAGATGACTATATTATCAAGCACTGCTCTTTTAAAAGCCAACTTCTTACAGGTGGACTACTGCCTCCATAAGAAGCTGATGAGAAGTCTTGCAGACTTATACCAGCGTAAGCAAAAAGAGAAGTCAACATATAAAAAAATTAAACTTATCTTTGATTTAAACTATGACAACCATATTTGCAGGAAAACAGACCAGTGTCTCATTCGTTCCTCAGCTTTCTTTTCCACACAAGTAGAAGTTACACTAATTGCTATTGCGTGACAGTATGGAGGTGTTCCAGATAAGTATTTTACTGCAAGCGTGGTTACAGGGCTTGACAGCGGGTATGCAAATCATTGCTATGGAAAGAAAATGCAAAGAGATCTGCCTGCAATCAGGATCATAAGAAGAAAATCAGTACATCAGGTAAATCTGTGATTAATAAAACTGAAGATCAGACTCACAATAGAAAGAAATTTTCTAGTAATGAAGAACTGCAGAATAAAGTTTGGACCTCCATCCAGGGGTTATTTTTCAGTGGCTGTCACCACTACAAGTGTCAGAATCTGAGTTGAAATCATCCATTACAGACACCCCATATATTAAAAATTGTGAGATGCTCAGATTCTGTCATAACCGTGACAGCTATGTCCCTAAGTGAATTTAGGTACAAATTGTACAAAATGACACAGAATCACAGAATCTTCATGGTTGGAAGGGATCTTGGAGATCATCCAGTCCAACCATAACAAACAAAAAAAACCCCACAACCCAGCACCACACACTGGCAACACTGCACCCAAAAATTCACCACTGTAACAACAACCTGCACACCCAACAATCTCAGGCACTAGAGCATGCCCTGAAGTGCCACATCCACACGTGTCTTAAATACCTCCAGGAATGGTGACTCCGCCACCTCCCTGGGCAGGCTGTTCCAGTGCTTGACCACTCTCTCAGTAAAGTAATTCTTCCTTATTATCTAATCTAAACCTTCTCTGCTGCAACTTTGGACCATTTCTTCTGGTCCTGTCATTATTCACTAGGGAGAAAACAACCTCCTACAGCATAAGCTCAGCAAAGAATTCAGCTTGCTTAAGAGTTACGATATTTTAAGGTAAATTTGGCACCAAACTTGCAAACATTTTGCCATTGCTGTAACCAAGTGACATTCAGATTCAGCAAGAAGAATCCATACAGATTGAAATTCGGCTGGAAATCTTGCATGGCTCCTTAGAACCAATACTGCACAATGATTTAAGCTCATAATGAAGAACTGTGTGTGCCTCGTTCAATGGTCATTCACCTGCTCACTTTCAAGGACTGAAGCAAGTCTAGTAGCTGTTAAAAACGTAACACCAGCCACTGGTGGATGTCCACTGTTACCCATGGCAGAAATGGTGGTGTCCTCAAAGACTCCAAGACTTCTGTCTTTGGTCCTCGCTGGCAGCAGGACCACCTTGATCTCTTTGCATTTGGTGCAAAAGCAAACAAGCTTATGCTGAGTCGCGTTCAAACTCAAAAAGTTCACAGGAATTTAGAGAACTCTCCCCTCCCAAACCAACGTTTTATTCAGATTATTATTCAGTATATTTCAGTTGTGCATCACCCTTAGCTCAAACACTGCACTTTCAAGTGCTGCATAAACACGTATCAGACTCAATAATGCCTCTTTCACACCCATTCAAAGTTAATCTCAACAAATCAGCAGTGCAGACTGCATTCAGCCACATTACCTTCAAGCCCCCATTTCATTATCTTTGTACTTACGGGGAAGTTGTGTCTAGGAAATGAGGAAGAGGTTTTTGATCTTACCAGTAGAACCTGTTTGGTGCCACTCCCTCGTGAAGAAGCAGCCATCTTCTGCCAAACTCTACCGAACTGAATAACTGGGGACAAAAACAAACAGTCACAAATCACAGTAAAACGCAAAGATAATAGAGAAATTAATCCTAAAAAGCAAGCCTGTATCACTTCTGAGATAGGGACTTGGACTTTTACTTCCTCCAGTCTCAAAGGGACATGTCTGGGGCAGGGAAAAACTGTCTGCGATGTCTTTTATTGACCAAGGCAATACTGACCTGGGGTGACATGGGACATAACTGTATGGGTACACCCAACGACCTGCAATGACTGAAAAGTCATCCTCTACCTCTTTGTGACACTCTCAGGTAATAAAATCATGCAGTATGGGAAGGCTGCCTTTTACTTTTGTAAACCTGTGGGTGACACCAGACGTACAGCCTAACACAGCAGCCTGATACCCTAGCTCTGACAACACATGCACAGACTTGCCTGCCTTGATACTATGTTGGAAGGTCATTCTCTTTCCAGCTACCAGTAGCCATCTCTAGAGAGATTGTTCAATCTGGCACCAAAACCGTGCTCTAACATTTTCAGGTTTCTGTTGCAGGACTGATTAAGTTTAAATAGCACAAGTTACTTGTACCACAGAAACTTGCAATTCTCACTTTGCTCTTGTCCTTCTACCGCAAACAACATGACACCTTCTCCTAGTCTTGTTACACAAACAATATCCAAATACATCAATCATTTCAGGAAATCTTTCCATGATAAATACCAAACCAGACTGAGAAAGGTCAGCAAAAAGGCATGTTACAGGTATTATAAATTCTTTGACATGTCTTTGTAGAATGATATACAAATGTTACTGTGATAGAACATTTACAAACAGCTGCTCTCCGTAAATGCTGCCATCAGGTAATTCTCAGAAAGACAATACAGGGGAGGATGGCTTGGGTTCTGCCTTTCTTTTGCTTTAACTTCATATTTCTCATGTGGAAGCACTGAAAGTTAATAAAATCTACACTTTTCTTGCAGATTTACCCCATTTCCCCTCCCTCCCTTGCTTGACAGACTTGGTCAGTCCCCGTTTCTGGCAAAGAAGACAGATGTTGGACCGCTGTTTTGAAACATGATCCACTTTTTCACACCATCCTATTAAGAGATCATGCAGAAAATGCAAACGATCCAAATCTTTATGTGCAAACCTCAACCGTGTTTGGTTTTTGCTTTTCTTTTTTTAACAAGTTTAGTAGTGGATTAGCAGGGAAGCCAAAGATGGATGCCCGAGAGAACAACTAAGGAGAGAAGCTGATTAAAGCTTTGGATTGATCAGATGTTGACCAGATTTGAATGTCTTTTAAGAATTATGAGACTAGGTTATAAGAAACCTTGAGACCTACTTGCTAGTGTGCATTAGATTCCTCATGCAAACCCTTATATCCTTCAGTTTCCCTACTGTGAAACATTGGAAGGACATGAAGAAACAAATTACAACAGCTTTTTGGTAAACAGTAGATTGTGCATATGTTTAAATCTACTTTAATATAGGAAAGCTGAAAATTCACTTTTCTCACTCCCTTTCTCTTGAAAACTATCAAAAGAAGAGAAAGGGAAGAAGGTGTGGGGTACAGAAGATAACTAAAGTAAGAAAAGGAAAAACAATTTAGCATTGTGAATAGAAATACATCCACTTTTAAAACTTCACTGGTGAGTCTTCTATTTTTCCTTAAGTAGAAGATTCCAAATACATTTTAATCTGAAACTTTAAGGGACCCTAAGCGATACTAAGGAAAACTTAGTCACCTAATCAAGAACTTTACTATTACAGAAGGCATTTTTCCCCCTTCACTCAAAATTCATTTCTAGACCTGCTTTTGTAATGGCAGCAAAAATAAAACATAACAACAGTAAGTTACTGTCAATCTGTCTCACTGATGTCAATGTTTTCCCTTTCTTGGAAAAGTAGTTTCGTCTGTGACATACAGTAATTTAAGTTTTAATAAAGTTCAGATCATCTTTTAATTAAGAACAGGGAGCAACCCAAACAACTCGGCAAACACCTCTGTGTTTCCAGACCAGGGATATATAGGCTGTAAGCTTTCCAGGGACATTGATGTTCAGATGGCTGAAATCACCACTTAATCTCGTTTTCTGCCTTCCATATCTCTCACCCTAATCCCTTCTCTAGTTGCCCTGAGAGCAACTTTCAGCAGGTTGATTTGCTGGTGATATTAGCAGCATCATAGAATGGTCCAGGCTGGAAGGGACCTGTAGGGTCATCTAGTCCGACCTCCCCGCAGTCAGCAGGGACACCCCCAACTAGACCAGGTTGCCCAGGGCCTCCTCGAGCCTCCCCTTGAATATCTCCAGGGAAGGGGTCTCAACCACCTCCCTGGGCAACCTGTTCCAGTGGTCCACCACCCTCAGAGTAAAGAACCTATTCCTAATAGCCAATCTAAATCTGCTCTTCTCCAGCTTGAAGCCATTGCCCCTCATCCTGTCACTGCAGGCCTTTGTAAACAGACCCTCCCCAGCCTTCCTGTAGCCCCCTTCAGGTACTGGGAGGCTGCTATTAGGTCTCCCTGGAGCCTCCTCTTCTCCAGGCTGAACAACCCCAGCTCTCTCAGCCTGTCCTCATAGCAAAGGTGCTCCAACCCCCTGATCATTTTAGTGGCCCTCCTCTGGACCTGCTCCATCAGATCCATGTCCATCCCAGATGCATTAAATCACAGCCCGCAAAAGCTTTCTCTGTGCTTGTGTAGCATCACTCACTGCGCCTGGAGTCTCACTGCAGTTCCAGGTGCTTCAACAGCCCCAGAGCCACAGCTTCCCCCTGGCTCTTTCACACCACAGCTCTTCAGAGGATCTGGTCACCTGGTGCATCCGACACCTCCCGCAGCAGAGCAGAAGCCGTGATGCTGCACAGCACCCGGCGAGCCCCGCTTCCCCTTAGCGTGTGCCCTGAACGAGACAGGATTCCAGGAAAAAGTGGAGAAATGGAAGACTTCCTAGTTTTGTTTCAAAGGGTGGCAATGGATATAGCAATCCTACTGTCAGGACTGGCCTCTCAAAATTAGAAGCCAGTGCCCCACAAGCTGGAGACAGCGCGTGAGAAAAGGCCACAGCTCTCAAAGGGAAATATCAGCGCCCTGGGAACCCATGCCCAAAGACCTCACTGTCTTTGATGAGACACTTCAATAACCAGGCTTTAGAAGGTTATTCCTCCTTTGCCATTATCTCAGCACTCATTTCAGCCTTTACTGGTTCACAACAGCACAAAGAGCACTAACCTATTTTTAGCAAAGGGGGAATTCCCCACCCTATGTGTCAGCCCCCCCATCAAAGGAAAAAAATCCATCTTTTGCAGTGAGGAATTTTTCAGATATTTTATTCTAAGTACCATTCATTCTAGACAGAGTTTATTTAGTTGGACTAGAAAAAAAAGAAATATTTGGAGGCGAGGTCTCTGTCAAGTATCAGTTATGATACAGCTGGGATTATTTTTCCCCATTTAGCAATTATAGTGCTTGTATGGGCATATTTTAAACCCAGCATCATATTTTCTTGTTGTAATAAAAAGCCCTCTTTTCTCCTGGGACTTTTTGTGACAGACTCATGCATACAGTCCCTTCAGAGATGACATTTTATTTTCTTTGGCAAGCACTGCTGTCTGATGACAATTTTCATTATTAGACTGAAATTAGATAATGTTCTTTGCTACACTTCTTTTTCAACTACAAATAGAAAAGGAACCTATTACAATTTCAATGTATGTTTTCATCTGAGGGCCAAGCAGAGATCTGACATTTCTGTTTTCAGTGAAACAAAACTGTTACGAAGTACAAATCCTGTATTGATCTCTCAGATTTGACCCTTGTGCAGAAGGGAATAATTTTCTTCTCACTTCGTTTCCTCTTGTATATTTATTTTTCTATGTAGTACCTGAGTACTTAGCAATCATTTACAGGTCTGATTTTGCTTTTTTGAAATCCTAATATTCTGTAAAGTAGAAATCTACCACCTATCTTTTTGAAATGGGGAAAACAGAAATGCAAGGGAAAGGAAAGGCTGTTCCGTGATTACAAATACCTTCTGAGGCTGAGCAGGGATGTGAAGAAAATATCTGAAATGCAGGACAACCCCCCAGCTAGAGAATGAGCCTTCTCACAACATGACGCCGTGATTTTCTGGAGTAGGGATAGCTGACATCTGAAAAGTGATCTTCTTTCCTGATCTACACCAAACAATATCTGTATGCTACTCACCCTCTCGATTACTTGTTTCCCAGCCTGTGTGAGCAGCATAAGGGCTGCTCCTGTATTTCACCATGATAGTGTAGGCTTCATCTTAAAATGCTTTGAGTATCTGGATAACAGCAGGATACAGTTGTCATGTAATCTTCTATTTCCCTTCTAATTTCCTGGCTTTTCCAGCACTATTTTTAGACTTGAGTAAATTTTTGCATTTTGGGCTATATCCATTTATAACATTGTCCGTTTGAGACAGTGGAAACATGTTTTAATATAGAGGTAATGTTAAGCACAACAATTACTGTTTGTAAACGAAGGATAAGTTTCTTGCAATCCATTAAAAATGAAGATATAAAATACTTTAGAGCTGTTTGCAGTTAAAAAAAAAAAAATAAAGCATTTGATGAAGAGAAAAAAAGAGCTGTATGTATAAATTCTTAGTGAGAGCTGAATACTTAACACAAATTAGCCATACCTGATTGGTTTGTCTACTTTTGTTTGATAGTTTGCACTATTACAAAACAACTAAATGCAGAAAATTTAGGGAGAAAAAACAATGTTTTTTCCAAAATGTTCCATGAAGAATTACTGGAATTTTCTTTGACTCATCTGATTTAGACTGCAACACGGCTTTTAGAAGTGCAAATGTGTACCAGGGAAGAGGAAAAAAGAACCCTAAATTTATCTATATTTTAGCTGTGGAAAATCTCTCCAAAGCAGGAAGCTCATAAAAACCTCTGGTTTTTGGATGGTTCTGTATTGCTTAATAATCTACTCATGTGCTAGTTCACAACTGTAAAAGAACTCAGGCCTCTTCCATTGTTTCACTAGGTATTTTCTTTCCCGGTTCACCCATGTTTTGTACCTCCTCACATCTTCTCCTGCACTCAGATTTTTTCAGCTCTTTAGAGCAGAAATCATCTGTTGTACATGTGTTTACACAACATAAAGGGCTCTCAGTAATTATTATAACACAGGAAAATTTTAAGGGCAAATTATTGCAATGCCAAGCTTTCCTCATAATAGGCATTTCTGTAAAAAATTCCAGTAATCAAAATGGTGGAAATTAAGATGATCTTACCATATTATTTCTAATACTTCTCTTTTTCATGCATAAAGCAACCCAGCAGCTTTGGACTTTCCTCTGGAATAAGGGGGCTACGTCTGGAAATGTTGAATTAGACAGAACAATAGTTCTGCCATAAAATGTTGATGTTACACTGGCTTCAAAACCACCTTTCTACATTTCACAGGAGTCAGAAAATATTTAGATGCCATTGATCCCCTTCTTCCCATTGTTTATCAACGTCTTGATGCTTTGCAAATCTCTGAAGTGAAATACCACTACAGTTGAACAGCCATCATTAGCATCAACAAGGTTGATCGACTTGTTTTTTATATACATTTAGCATATATATAGTCTTACACATAACTTATGTCACTGGACTATCAAAAAATGATTCAGAAGTTAATCAACTCTTTCAATAGTTCTTCCGGTGGATAGTTCTTAGTGAGCAGTATCTCTAATAAACAAAATCTTACTGTGAAGAACAAACTTCTCACTCTTTTATGCATAAACATGGCATATATCCACCAAAAAGCTATAGAGAAACTTTAATGTATAATACACTCACCCTTAAAACATCTCTTCCTAAAGGGATTGTGCAGGAGTCTCAAGCACTATAAAACATCAAACCTTCACTCACTTCTATGGAGCTAAAATAAACAACAGAACTTTACGGCAGAACTTTGTGATTTTTTGTATCAGCCTACAGGCATTTTTAAAAACTCTGAATCAAGTAGCTAAGAAAGAAGCTTTGAGGGCCTAATATTCTCTAGTAATTAGAGAAATGTAATTAATATTTATGTAACTAACAATGGTATGAGATTACGACCTCCAGGATCCTACTTGTCTATCTGGGTTTGACTGAATTATGAAGTTGAGATCTTCTGACATAACCTCACATCCTCAGGAAAAACAAAATGAGCTGTTGACAGTTTCCTAAAGTATTGCACCTGGACATGCATTTTAATAAAACTGTACTGTGCTCCACCTGTTTCCTTTACAAACACTGGATTTTCCCTGGGATTTTCCCAGTAGAAAATCGGGCTTTTATGAGGTGGTTGAATTAAGTTTATTTGGCTGTTGAACCTGATGGGTAAGAAAGCGTGTCATCAACCAGATGTTGCTAGGAAATGCAAACTTGCCTTAAAAAGAGCGGTTCCCATTCCTCTCCAGTTCAAACAAACTCTGTGCTCCCCAGAGCCAGGGGATAACTTTGCATACTCAAACTCACCAGACCAAAAACACTCCATAACAAAACCCTATATATCATCCAAGAAGATAGAGAAACATTTCCTCATTTAACACCTGACTTTGAAAGCAAGGTTATACATACCAAGTATTGACAATCTGAATGACTCACCAATTCTGGTACAAAACCATCTGAAGGGTCATTTTGCTAGTCAAGACCTATCATCACCCTTTCTGTTCTCAAGATATTCATTTTCCCAGCCAAAGCTTTCTGTCACACGTGGAGTTCCTCACAGCTTCAACTTCATTTTAATGCCTATACAAATTGCTGCAGATATGACTGACCCAGGGTGCCCCTGATGTTTCATCACACAGCATTTAAACTAATCGGATATTCTGATGAATCATTTGGTTCTGATGTTTCTGCACATACAGATCTTGAATCATATGGTAGTTCCATGTGCTACCTATGCTGATGAGGATACTCAATTTTATGCACTGATTTCATCTCATGTAAAAAACATTATGCACATGGAAATTTGGAATCTGGCTAAGAAAAGGTGATTCAAATTGCATGCTGAAAGTGACATGAGGGAAATATTTTAAGCAAGCTCAAAATGGTATTAATACCCATTATTTTTATTTTTTTAAGAAAATTCCCCTAAAAAATTGTAATGGAATACGGCATGAAGTCTAAGTTTATTTGCTGACTGGATTTACCAACTTCAGGATTCTCTTATTCACAGAAGTTCTCTTTCTCTTACCTCTAGCTTCCAGGAAAGCTCCACTCATTCTTCCTGGACACAGATACGACCAAAGCAACTCAATCCACACCACAACTTTGACCTAAAAAGTATATAGAGCTGGAAAACTAGCTCAGGACACCTCCAAAAGCCCTGGTTTTGATTCAGATTAATCTCCAATTACCTGAGGAGCTTCCTCCTGGTCAATTCTCCTAACAGTTTCTTCATGTAAGCTAACATCTTGCCTCTTACACTTCCTGGTGCTTCAATGAGAAGAGTAAAACTAATCCTGTTTGTGGTCTTTCACCCTCATCCCTCCAAATAAGATCTATTCGCACACAAAAAAGCACCAGTGCACCTAAATGACAGATTTTGTACTGATGAATCATACAAGATTTTGAGAGATCATTTTCCCTTCATCTTGAGTATATATATATTTTTTTCCAAATTGATCTCAGTTTCACTTATCAAAGAATACAACATTCCAAAAGCACAATTTAGCTTTCACTATAAAAATGTCAATCTGGACAAAGACAACTCTTTCTAAAGATGCTACAATGTGATTTAAAATAAATGCAGGTAAATCCTCCTTCTTAGCCCCATTCATTCATATGGAATAAGTTTATTGCTGATAAATTTTACTTCACTACCACCATAAGTGTATTTGAAGAAATTCTAGTCTTCTACAAAGTTCCAGTCGTTATTCTCATTGTTCACAGGGACATTATTCAACTGGGAAAGACAGTATTTAAAACTAACCTGAAACCTACATCAAAGCAAAGAGCAATAGGACAGACTTCACATGGATTGCTTCAATTCGGTGATGTACTACTTCATTTTAAGTCCCTAGAGCAATCACACGTTCATTTCTTTTGCTTTCTACGCAGTCAGCAGAAAAGCATGGGGCTGGTGCATCAGGCACAGACTTAGGAATGAACATACTTATATAGGTATATAAAATAGTCCTTTATGATCTTACATACCATTTTGTGCTTGGGTCTGCCTTCTAGATCAAAAATTATCACAGCAGGAGAGGAATTTTCACAGAGGCACAACAGACATATCAACCAGTGAGAAAGAAGGGGCAGGGAGTTGGATCCACACGTGCTTCCAACATGCACCTGGTGCAGCTTACTTCGGTATCAAAGTACATTAAATTTTAAGAAATTACTGCGCAGGGCATTTCTACTTGAGAGCACTCAAAGGTTGGGAGGTATGCTGCTATTCCCAGAATCAAATTTTGCCTCATTTAGAAGCGCTATGGACCAGGCTTTTTTCCTCCAACACCGAATTTAATACAACAGAATGTTTTGCCTAGAGAAAGAATTTGAAATCGTGAATGGTACTTCCTTCCTAGAATAGGGCACATAAGACTCACGATCCAAGATACAAACTCACTTCCTCCCCTGATCTCTGACCTGACTGTCAGTCCCAGTGTTAAGATGCTGTAATGTCCTTGAAGCAATAAAGTTCATAGGACACCGAACATTTTAAATTGCCACAATGCACTAACTCATGCCACGCAGAAGCCATCAATAAGGTTAGCCCAATAACTGGTGTTTATGGAATGCTGATGGGAAACACACCAGCGTGATAAAGCTTTCAGATACCTGCTTCACAGCCCATTCAAACCCCAGTGGCTGCTTTTGCTGATGAAACACACGCTACTGTCACGTAGGCTTGTTCAGCAGGGTCGTAACACAGCAATGTCTTTTGTGCATGCTCATTAGATCAAAGCAGCCTGGAGATAACCCTCAGCTTTCTTCCTACCTATCGCTCAATAACTCCACACATACTCTCAGATATGAGAAAAATCAGCCAAGTGTTCTGGTTTTGTGGCATTTTTCAAGCACCGATATTAGCATGATGTCTCCAGTGCATTCAACTCATATGCTAAAAGAATAGCAGGAAACACATTTTTACCAGCAGATATTTAAAAGAATCTGCTTGGCATATATATTTTAAAGCCAGGAGGAGCCACTTGTATCATCAGTCTCTTCTCTTCCTCACAAACGCTGCAGAATCTTTACCAGTAACTCAAACAGTAGAGAGAATTATTCAGGCCAAGAACTGACGGCTGAACTAGATTGTCTCATTTGGAAAGCCATTCAATCTCCATTCCAAAGGATGATGAATTTACTGCTCCACTTAGTACGTTGTCCTCAAGGTTAATTCCCTTCTTTCTTAAAAGTGTCTGTAACAGGTAACAGGGTATCCTGCATTTGCTTTCTGTTGTGTGGTAAATTTACTGGGTGGGTTCATAACTGTTTAGATAACTACAGTAAATAAATGCAGCTCTGTGTAAAAAGTGTATTCTATCAGAATAAGAACAGAGCAGAAAAGGCTTATTGCAGCAGAATTTAGAGCAAAGTGTCAGAATTTTCATGCACACATGCATAGCTTTAAATTTAAAAATAAATTATTATTGTTTATCACTTGCATTATAGTAAAACCTATGGCTCCACATGAATTTAGTGTTGACAGGCACTTTGTATAATAAGCAACTGGAGCCATGTTGGAGAACACAGTCAAATCAAATGACAGAGAAGAAAAAAGTGAGTCATCTACAAAAAAAGCAAAGAGAGTTGCTTCAAACCACAAAGATCAGTGGAGGACCTAGTGATATGAAGCATATTTCTTCATTCCTAATCCAGTGAACTGTCCAACTCTGATGGAAAGGAAAAAAGTAATTTTTTTCATGGAAGTAGGAAAACTGGAGTTATGTAGAGCACAGAAAATCTTGCAGAGAAATGGATCCCATAGCTATAAGGATGCATCCAGGGTTTCCAAAGCAGCGAAAGAACAAGTTCTGTAGGGGTACACAAGGCTGATGCTTATACAGATGGATAAGCAAGGACATATTGATTTGCCTAAAGATGAGTGAGTCAGTGGTGAAGAGGGCAGTGATTACTGCTCAAGAGTCCTTCCTTCTGTTCCACTGATCACACTCCTGGCCCAGAAATGCAGCTTCCTCTCTGGACTGCCAGGCTGACACTGGGCTATGCTAGTTGATTTTTTTATTTTTCTTTTTAATTATTTATTGGAGGAGGAAAGACTGTCAGAAATTCCTCCCACTTCTAATTCCATTCTTTATTTTAAATTGTTACCCCAGCATATTATGGTCAGTGAGGTGCATGGAAGACTGATGGGTACACTAGGAAAGCATATTTCACGACATAGTTTGTACACTTGCTTATGGCCAATTAAAAAAAAAATAAAAGATACAGTCTGACAACACTATTCTTCTTACTGAGACAGTGCTGAGGAACTGACTGTGTGAGAAGAAAGGAGGAAAAATACTAAGAAAATAGCCAGATGAATGGTTTTTGATGACCCTTCGTTATTCATTTTCAGTATGCTGTTTGCCACCAAACGCTAACCATTTTGCATAGAATTAATAAGGCAGAGTTGTGTGCAAGATGTATCATCAGGATGCCTGGCAGGTGTCTGTCCTTATGGGCTTTACACAAACAGTGTGCACAGCCCTAGCTACAAACATGGATGGTTTTGTGCATTGACTGGTATCTTGCTTGCAAGCATAAGCACGTGGAAAGTGTCACAAACAGGGGGTAGCATTCACAAGGCCTTTATGTGGAAGACCCTTTCCAGCCCTGGCACAAGTGCTGGTAACCCAGAAAGGAAATCTAAGCTTGTGCAGAAAATGCCACGCTGCAAAGCTTGGGACAAACACCTTTTAAGGTGTGAAGTCCTTACTACTTTTCATGTTCAACAATACGTGTCATAGAGAAGCAAGTTTGCTGGAAAACTAGCTTGGATGATTAGTGGTGCCCTAAATATTAACATAAATAGTGTGGAGCACTGCAGAAGTAATGCCATAGTGAAAGGGGGAGTTATTCACACAGCCTAATGTTAGCTACACGAAAACTAACTCCCTGGTTTTGTCTGTAATCTGTCAAAAGAGATAGACTTTTTCCAAAGGATGATTCAAAGTGGCTAATGCTTACCACTCTAGAAAAGCTTTTTTCCCCTCCATTAATCTTAGATGCCTCCCTCAGCTAACATGAGCCCAAGTGAATAGTCCTCTAGATGTTGTCAGCAGTCTGGAAAAAAAACCCAAAAAAACGACCACAACCCATCCCAAAATGATGTTGTTTGATGTTAACAGCAATTTTTTTAAAAACCTGTGGTGCATCTCTTGATAAAATAAATCTGGATTTTTTTTCCCCCTTCTCTGGTCTATGTAGGCAGTGATTGTTACCACTGGAATTGGGAGAATATAACTAGAAACAGAAAAATTTATGTTAAAAAGAATCTCCTGAGGTCCCTGGTCTGACTGTTTCTCAAGCACGGTCACCCTCCAAGTTAGATTCTAATGCAGTGAAACTAAGGGTTTTAGAATTATTAAACACATGCAAAACAGTTTATCACATCTTGAAGAGTGAATACAGACTACATCTATTGCAGATTCTCAGATGCAATCATTAGACCAAACGCAAGGATAGATGGGGCTGAAGGTACTTTTAAGAGTTGATCTTTTCCGTCACACGGATATCCTGCAGCCATATGCATCCTGATCCTTAATTATAAGCAGTTCCTCTGTCATCCCTGATGCATAAACACCTTTCTCTTCCACTTGAATGCCTGAGGAGTGGACGCCCTTTACCATAGAAAACTGGAGAAGATGACAAAGTTTGATGACAAAAGATAATGTTGCCCCACAAGCAACAGAATCCTGATTTGTTAAACTTCACTTCAGCTATAGAGTTCAGTACCGGTCCCCACTGATCTACAGCATGACACACATGGTAAATAAAGGCAGACAGATGGAATCAGATGCTTGGGAAAAGCCAAAATGAAAAACAAATAAGGAAAAAACAAAGGAAACGTAAACTTCATTTACTACTGCTGTGTTGACAGAGTTCCTTTATTCTGGGATGCCTTGCTCTTCAAGAGTTCATTTAAAATGAGAGAGAAGCAGCAAGAACAATAACTGCATTTTAAACCAGCCTTTTTCAGCCCCTGTTGCTGCCTTTCAATGCTTGAGTGCCTTTGCACATTTATTCCCAAGCAATTCTGAGCCTGTATTTCACCCGTCTGACTTCTGTTTCCCGATTTCACCTGTATTTTGTCTCTCCAAATAGCTCCGTTATTCATGGCTGATTACTAACCATTCCTCCGTGTGTCTGACCCATCTGAAGAGCAGATGTCTCCACATGAAGTGGAGGCTCTTACATCCCACCCTCTGATTACACAGCAAACCACTTTCGAAGATTACATGGTAATACATAAGCAATACTCCCCTAAAGTATAGGCCTTCATCCTCCAAGCCAGCTGATTAAACCCACGAGAGTTCACACGTACAAGACCTTCAACAAGCTTTTGCCTCACGAGCGATGCTTTACTGTGTCTGAAGTTGCCTCCTGATTTTTAACTCCTCTTATACAGAAAACGGAGAGGCGTGCAGTAGTTGTGCAATCATGTGGTAAGAATCAGCCATGTAACAACTATACTTTCAGCCAGAACAATGAACGCAATCGTGAAGCAATTAGTGCAGGCAGCAGATGGTTTGCTGCTCTTTTTTTTTCCTCAAGACTGGCAGGAAAAAGTCGTGACTGAATAAGGGCCTGGTCTGTCAGCAGCCGCGATTCCAGTCTGCAGCCCAAGGCAGAGACACGTGAACAAATGCAACCGAGTCACTGAAGCTTAATGAGTTACTGCTTGTCAGCTGAACCCCAGCAATTAACCACATGCACCCTTGCACAACACCCAAGAAAATGGGACACAAAATGACTTCAGCTAAGGCAGATTTCCCTAGCATTGACTAAACCCCTATTCAACCAAACAAAAAAAAGATGTGTAGCATTTATCACAGTGATAAGAGTCGGTGGGCTGTGAAGAGGTTGAGGGATGATGCAACGTGACCCATTTCCTGTTCCTTACAACCAAGCAATGAGAGGCATCCACTAACTGTTGGCTTTGCCCTCATCAGTCCTAAATTGGATGGGCAACTTCTGAGAAACAAAAGAGTCCAGATCCAAAGTGATTTCTGTCTCTCCAGTTCTTGCTCTATTCAACACCTGATTCTTCTGGTGCAATGACAAACTGTAAATGGATGGCAACAAAGACATGGCTGGCTAGAAGGATGTAAACATGTTTTCCCGTGGATTCTCACCTCCCTCCTGACTATCAACAGCAAAATTAAATGACTGTGACAATCCTAACTGGTCAAAATCCAACTTACTCCTTGCAGCTCTCATTCACAGAACCTTCACACTCTCTTCAGTCAGTGGCATCAGAGTCAGTGATATCAAAATGTAAACTCCCTACCATGCAGATACATCTCCCTTGCTTCCTTGGGTGACTCTTAGGCACAGGGGGCACACACTGTTCAGAATCCAAGGGTAATGGATTCTCATTCCTTAAAAAAGGCTTTAGCATGAGATAGCAAAACAACAAACAGCATTGTCATTTGTCCCAAACTGCCCCACAGCTCCCACTGCAGTTACCGAAACACCTGCAGGACAACCTCTTAATTACTCTAAGAAAATTCTGCCTGTGGACATAGAAGCATGAAACCAATGGAAGTCATTTATATTTAGCCACAGGCTGAACTTGACCCTTAGTTTGAGTAAGTTTAATTTTTAGTCCAACCTGAATAATTTTGCCTGTTGCTTACCCTCCACAGTTCTTGGCTAAAGCTTAAGTCAGAAAATGTGCCCATTAGGCTTTAAAGCAGAAACCAGGCCTGTGACTCATACCTATACAGAGTACTTCTAAAATTCTATTTTAGAGGTAATTGGTACTGATCTACAGACTTTGTGCTACATGACTTTTTTTCTTGCAACTACAGTATTGAGTTACCAAGTTACCCAATTTGCTAATCAATGCCATAACACAAAGAGAGTTTACCACACAGCCTGCACCCTCACTCAAAACATCCTGTATACACAACTCCAACCCTATAAATTGAGGTTAATTCACACACAAGGACCCTTCATTCATATATCTGGATTGGTTTTTAGTATTCTGTAGAAGTAGAGTGTGAGTATCCTGTGAAATAGGGACATATTTGCTAGTAGCCATTTAACATAGGAGAATTAGCTGTATGGACTCCAATTCAGAATTATTTCCTGAGCAGGCTGACTACTAAGGCAGCTGAAATTAATTTTCTACTATATCCTAATTTTATTTGACAATTTTACCACTGAAAGTTTCATTGAGCCTCATGTAATAAATTACCTGTTACCAACACACAGTAACTTTCATTCCAAAGGGTCCTAAAAGACAGCAGAAACTAGAACCTGTGCAGTTTCCTATCCTGCCCGAGGTTTCAGTAGCCACGAGGGAAAGGAAACATTTTGACCACGTTTAATCACATACTGAACACCCAGAAATCATTTAATTTGCACCTTCCTCTGGCATAAACTATAACCATAGTATAGTCTACAAAATGCTGTGAGAGAGATGAGTGAAAAACGCAATTGACTCTAACAGAAGAATTAAGCAGGCAAGATGCATTTCCCACAGTTGGGAAAGATATTAAACTACTGGCCTGGAAAGATACTGGTTTTGAGCTTAAAGCACAGGACTAAACTCAAAAAATTTGCATAAGATGATTTAGTGAAGGAAGCTAAATATAGCTTCCTTATGCCTTTATTTCTGCAGGTTTATAGTAATAGTAACAACAAGCCTAATTTAGGCTAAAGGAAAATTATTTGTTTAATGTTTGTAAAATGAATTCAAATACACACATGGAAAAAACCATAGAATTCAAATTTTTACATTGATATTCACATTAATGTATAAATTGAACACTGCAGCCAATACTTTGATTATTGATTAGATCCAGATTCTCATAGATTCACAGAATCATAGAATTATTTGAGTTGGAAAGGACCTTAAAGATTACCTAGTCCTACCCCCCCTGCCCGGGGCAGGGACACCTCCCACCAGACCAGGTTGCTCAAAGCCCCATCCAGCCTGGCCTTGAACCCCTCCAGGGATGGGGCAGCCACAGCTTCTCTGGGCAACCTATTCCAGTGCCTCACCACCCTCACAGGAAAGAATTTCATCCTGATAGCTAATCTAAATCTTCTCTCTTTCAGTTTAAAACTGTTACCCCTCACCCTATTGCTACATTCCCTGATAGAGTTTGAGTTTCTCCAGGAGCAACTTTTTCATTCATGCAGGTATTCTGGTGTTTTTGCCCAACTTTTGCTTTGTTGGGATGGATTCCTCCTGAGCTTGGAGGAGGTGATCCTTGAATATTAAATCTGCTCTCTTGGGGCCCCTCTTCCCTCCAGGGCTTTATCCCAGGGTACTCTACCAAGAGATCCCTAAAGAGGCCAAAGTCTGTTCAGGGTAGCCAGCTTACTGTACGCTCTCCTTGCTGCCCTAAGGATCTTGAACTTCACTATCATATGTAAAACAAAACTGGACCACTGCATTTTTTTTTGTATAAAGATTACTCTATTAGTTGTCAAGATATTTCACCCTTTTACCCATGTTGAGAGCTCAAAAAATTGTTTTTGTCTGTTTTCTAATTTTATTCAAAACCATCTAAATGTCAGGACATGAAATATGTCATTTGTCAGAACTGTTTGCTCCAATGGCTGGTTACTCCACAGTTGAGTTTATCTGCTATTGACCCCTAGAGCCATCAATTCTTGTTAGAAGTTTGGGGTTTTTTGCTAGATCAAAATGCTTACTCATGTTTTGTTTTCCCCCCATCAAGTTATTTATGCATAACATAGTTCCCCTTCGATCTGCCTTTTGGTACACTAAACAGATTGAGCTTTACCAGTCCTTCAGTGAAAGACAACTGGCTTGCAACTATTGACATGCTTGATTTTCAAAATGTTCTGACCATGAGATCTCTTACAATCAAGTCCTGTTCCGTTGTCTCAAGTTGCACAGTGAAAAATCAAGGCAAATCTCACAATATATTTATTCGGCTGATGGATTACCCGTACTGAAGGAACTGGACTTCAAAGGAAATTGATTCACCACTACTTTTCTCTTAGCAAATCAAAGGCTACTTGAAAATATGCCAACAAGATAGGAACCAGGAGTGTCCTACATTGTTCTTGGAGCTGCTGCTAGGACGCAGCAAGAGAACTGTTACACAAGAGAACAAAAAGCCTCATTAGAGGTTATTATTCCTATCATGAAGGATCCTAGCTGTCTTTGGTGCCCATTGCCTGCTGCATGATATTGCCAAAAGGACTGATGAATAAATGCAGACTGCCAGGTCATTCATAGAGCACTACGTCCCAAGAACACAGCAGGTGCCCACGTCCTTTACTTTGCCCTTTGCTTTGAGGCTTACTCAATATTTTTTGCTTGGAAATATCAGTTTGGTATTTCCAAAGACTGTCCTAGTATCACCCCAAAACCTGTCCTGAATGTTCTGCAGCACTTATGCAGACAGATGGAGAAACTGTAGCTTGTTCCTAAGCAGACAAAGCGAAATGCTGCGAACAAGTCTTACCTTCTGATCTTGGCTGTATGCTAAGATCCAATCTTCCTGTTTGGGGTGGAAGAGCAGACTATGGATGTAGAAGTTCAAACGGTATTTTTGATAGGTGGCTCCTTCATCAGAACTGATTAATAAGCTGCTCTCAACTTCTGGATCAGTCAGCAGCATAATCTATATGGAAGGGGAAGATGAGAATATAGTGGTGAAGAGGAGTCAAGGGAAAAATAAGCAAGCAGCTAGGAACTTCAGATAAGTTTATTAAATATGTCTATTTCAAAATGTTTCATTGTAATATTAAAACTAAGCATAGCCAATCTTTAGTAATGAAAACAGTATATTTCAGCTACGTATATAAACATAACATATGATCAAATAGGCAGAATGACTTTAACACTAGTTAAACAGACCTAAATGAAGCTATGCCTAGGCTATCAGAAAAACCAAATCTGACATTTTTAACACCAGACTACAAACTTACTAAGTTACCAAACAGCCACAGTGGGCTGCTAGGGTCTTCAGGAATGAGCTGTTGGAATGGCAGACAAAAAGTTAGGTATTAAGGTAAAAAGAGAGAGACAGACAGAATGATCTTTAATGGGGAGCTTTGTTAGATTCTGGCAGAATTTTCAGAGGCGACAGTTTCATTGCCTGGAATGTTATAACCTGGCAAGAAGCAATCTTGCTTTGGCAGGACGGCACATTTGATAATGTTCTTTCCATCTCCAGTTCCTATGGTGCTTTGGTGAATTATAGATTCAGTAGCATATCAAAAATAATTTTCCCATAGCAAAGCTGCATTCTAGCTTTTCCAAGAGTGTTAGTTCAGGACTGGCGGAAGATATACGACTTGCAATTGTAGTAACTACTTATCCCCATTAACTGTGGTATTAATCGGTCTGCATTGCTGATGAATCAGAGAGAATAATGAGATACTACTCTCGTGTGTCTCTGCATGAAAGAGAATATATAGGTTTGAACAGTAGAAAGAGATCATTTCAGTACTTCAGCAAGAAACAAAGTAATACCCCTAAGGGTTGGGAATGAGGCCCCACGAATGACAAACATGAAAAGTTCTTAAGACTATTTGCCTGGGAAGGTATTAAAACCTTGAATCATTAGCATTTATTTTTTTTTCTTAAAGTACTGGTGCTGCTGTTGCTTGTTTTGCAAATGGCAAACACTGATCTGTTCTTAGACAAGCTTGAAATGAAAGGAGCCACATCGGGCATTCCTCAGAGTAAATTCCTGCCTAGGTCTGAGCACTACAAAAATCACATGCTCCATTTCATTTGCTTTCTTTCACTTCGTCAAGCAGAGTTAGATATAACTTAACTCACTACCTGTGAATTACAGGGTGTTGTAAGTCTTGATAGACGCCAGGTGCTAAAGAACTATTTGTATATGAAGGTGTAACTACACTTATAATCTACACAGGGAATGTCCTTCATTATTGGGTAACTGCTAGAGGCTTCATCTATCTCTCGAGAACCCCCTGGTAGCATAACAATTTGGTTGAGGACTTGGAAGGTTGGGGTTCTCCAAAATCCCCAAACCTTAATATCCCAAGTGCTCTTACACCAGTTATATTATCACACTGTATCTCAAACATAAAATAGGGTAAAGTTTCCACTGTACCATAAAGCTATCTCTGATTTACTTTTGTATCTCTGATTTACTTTTGAAATTTTGAAATCTACTTTTACTAGTGACGAAAACATGCATTAATAGAATTGAACATCGTTATATTCAGCTGACACTTTCAAATATATCAAGCACAACACTGATGTGATGTCTAAACTGAAGATTGCATGATAGAAGCTACACAGAAAGCAGTAATAATCAAAATGTCAATAGATGGATCATCTCCTGTCACTAAGTAGCCTGTCCAGCTTCTGAAGCCAAAAATTAAATTGTCATGTTTATCAGTCAGTTCTTTTTTCTTATCAGTCTACTTTCTGGGACAATGTTCCTGTTGTTCCTGTGGTTAACATTTATCAACTCAGAACAATAATTCAGACATTATGATTTTCCTATTTTTATTACTTCCTTCTTGAGTGGATTTTGTTTATGTTGGTATTTGAAAATATCCCAGCACAGCATTAATTTGGACTATAGTAACTAGAGCAGAAATAAGCACAAATCAATAGGCTTGATTCAAGCCCCCTGAAGTTAATAACTCTTGTCATTGACTTTGGATTGGGCCTTTAAGGCAAGTTGTTAATCAAGATCCATTCTAGTCTCACATATTTCCTTCTACCTGCACAAGGAACTCATTTGACATCCTCACTGTCATATCCAAGCACATCACCACCTTAACACATTTTCTGTCAGGCCACTCCTCTGAAGTGTGAAAAGTGCTCTTATCTCCATTTCTTAGAAAGGGAATTGAGGGACAAACCTGAGGCACTGAAGCAGCTAATTCCTCATTCAATCAATAAAAGTTAAGTGCCTGAACAGGCTTGCCAGTGCTGCTGACTTTGGCTTTAATCTGCTAACTACCACCCTGGGCTATTACTACTGTGTTTTCAGGTATCTGCAGTCTCCAGAAGCCTCAGCCATTGCATGGTGATAACCAGCCTTTCTGTACATAGGAGGCGTTTCAGGACACATCAGTTTTGCTACATACGCCAAAGAGCAATAGTATTTTAGATGCAGCAGAGCTGTGCAGATCTGCTGCAGATCTAACACAAGGGCATACAGAGACAGGGGAGGGAGTTAATGGACCAACTTTCAGTTCTGGGACAGCACTGTCTGCTCCACGGTTGTACCCTGGGGCAATGTTGTACCCAATCTTCTTGCAGAAAGGCCATAAACCAAAGCAAGCTAGAGGCGACTAAGCAGCCACTACTCATATCACAGCACGGTTTCTTGAAAGATAAGAAAAGCAGATGTAATTACAACATACCTGCATGTCAATAATCACAATTACAAGCCCAGAAGATAGCATTTACTGGGTAAGAAGCAGAAATTGGTATCTGTATGAAAAAAATCTGCTGAAAATGAGCAAAATTCTGTGTGTATCTGCATGAACCTTTCCAGTCAGACCAGGAGCGTGCTTCTGAAGACAATCTCCCAAACATTTTCCAGAAATCTCTATAGCAAATCATTACATACTATAATTCTGGCTCACAGCACAGTGATCTTGGAGCACAGGAACTGAATTCCCTTTCAAGGAAGCAAAACCAGAATAAACATTTCAGGAGTGCATCTGATGTGCTCCTACCACCACTGCACACTTAGCTCAGAGTAGCGGGTTAGCACTAAAGTCAGACCCTCTGCCTACAAAATGCCCATATTGTTGATAGGTGTCATCTCAACATCAACCATTTCATTCTATAAGTCACTTCCACTGAGCTGCCCTACGTGCTAGTGTAGTTGCAGCCATTTTAGTTTACTCTTATTGCCTAAGTTTCCCAGAACACAGATGAGAAAGGAGTGAAAATACAATTAATTTTAATGGCTTCATTGTTGCAGCACATAAAATACAGAGGGAAAAGATTGCAGAGTTTTCTTTGAAGTACACGAAGTCAATTTCTGCTTTGAAGTAGTTTTACACATCGAGTTGATGTGGTCGCTTATGCAGAAAATAAAAGTGGACACAAACATGCTGAAAAGGAACAGCACAGAAAATAAAACCAGTTACAATAACAAAGTAGATCTAAATTTAGAAGTCATAAACTGTAATATCAAAGATACAGATTAGAAAGATAACAGATTAGAAAGAAACTGGTGGTTTTACAATTTCTGACTTCACTGCAGAAAGTGCGCTGGATTTACTTAAATATGAGCTCCCCAAAAGAGCGATCTTGCTTTGTACAGTGCTATCATCACTTTCTCAGCTAACGCTGGTTTGTGGACAAGCACATTCTGGACATCACTGAGGAATCAACATGGCATGAAAATCACAATTTAAATCTGTCCAGGTTCTTAAAGCCAGTAGGGAAAGAATTTAGCTGATAAAGTGTAATAGGATTTGTGAGTGGCTCCCGTACCAAAAGGATCTGGAATTGTCATGTGATAAAAATAAACCTTTTCATAGATTAATTCATGGTTAGAAGATCAATGTCAAAGGTTAGGGAAAAAAATCTTTCAGTTTCCATGATGGAAAGAAGTGTTCACTTGAAATTTCCTCAATGCTTTGTGTTGTTTAATTTATTCATTAATGATCTTTCCAGATCATTAGGGAAGGAAAGAGAGGTGATAAAGTTCGCCGATGGCAGTAAGGTTTCAGAATGATGAAAACAAAAGTCAACTACGAAGGTCTGTAAAAGGTTTTCACAATACTGAGTACTTGAGCAATAAAATGACAGGTGAAATTCTGTGATGATGTAGGAAAAAAAAATACAGTTAGAGAAAAGCAATCGCAGCACAACAGACAGAACAACAGGCTCCAAGCAGATACTTCCTTCGGGAAAGGAGTCTGGGGGTTTTAGTGAAGAGGTCTGTGAAAATAGAAGCTCAGTCTTTGGATCCTATCAGAAAACTCCCACTGCAGCTGTAGGAATTGTTAGCATTTAGAATTGTTAGCATTGTTAGAATTAAACAGCATAACAAATAATTCTATTAGGTCACTGTAAAATATTCCTTGAACTTTAACACTGGGTGTTATTCTCACCTGCCACCTTAAAAATAAAATAAAGACTACAGTAGAAAACAGAATACCTATAAGGCTGACTGAAAAAAAATAAGAAACATTTTCCATAACATCAGCAAATAAATGAACTATTCAACTTCCAAAAGAGATTAATGAGAGGCAATTCGACCAAAGGCTACAAAACTATGAATGGCCTGGAAATGCTCAGAGAACAATTATTCACTGGCATAATATAAAACTCATAACCATCAAAAGACATTATCAAGAGTGAGATAACATAGGTGAGGCTATGATTTTTTTAAACTTGCTTAAACCATGAAACTCCTTGCTGTAGTCTGTTGTACACGTCAAACGCTTATACGAACGGGTAATAATGAACAGATTGTGGTCCTGGAGAGAAAAAAAAATAAAAATCTATCGTTTCAAAAATATCACTGCTGGCTTAGGAGCATGAACCATGAACTGCTGAACTCTAGGCAAATATAATTATATAATTGCCCTAATCTGACACTGCCCAACAGAGAGTGGGATTGATTAAGATTCAGACTGATTTAGCATGACTGCTTTTAGGTAGGAGAGTGAATGGAAATTATAAACAATAACTTTCTCAGTTTGGGTGGGCTGCTCTAGCAACTTCTTATGTAAAGAACTGCACCCATCATCCTTCTAATGACAGTTTTTAAACTACCTCTGATTCCACCATTACAAAATAAAGCTCTTAACCCAGGAGTAAAAAGAGGCATATGTATCTGCCTCTCCCTGCCAGCAAAAGCCCTTACTAAAGGGATACTTATATTATATATATGTGTGTATATACTTTGTATACTTGTGTATATATATGTATGTGCATACATATATATACACTTAGAGTGCCTCTGCTCTGGTTTATTGTTCTCTTACATTAAATAAAAATAAAGAGTGAGGGCAAGCCAAGACTTTACTTCTCCCCAGCAAAAGTAATCGCTCCGTGTTCAGATCAGTGCCCAGCGATGATCAGAATCTGCTTACTCACACCAGGTACAGCAAGCATAAGCTGCACTTCCTGATGCTTCAGAGGGATTGGGGTTTTTCTCTGTAAAAAAAAAAAGTCAATAAAATCGACACAGGCTTTTGCAACCGAATGCAAGGCACCCATTAATCATCTACTCCCTGAAAAGGGAGAAACTTGATTTGCTTTTCCTAGAAGTGACAAACAAGCACAAAACATAATTATGGATCTTAAAGAGTCCACACTTTTTTCACCCTATTTTTGGTGCTAACTCTGCTGATGGCAGATTGCCCTTAACAACGATGTGGATTTTTGCTGTCCTCACAAAGAAATCCAGGAACGTTTCGCAAGAGGATTCTGATTTTGCTTCTACAGAAGGAATTCTGATCCTTATACAACTGCCCTGAACGCCAAATTCAGTGGCTTAATCAAACAAGTCTCAATCTTCTACCTTAGCCCCTCGTATCTCCACTTGGACAACTTTTCTCTAATATTTTGTTAGGAAAGAGCATGGTTTCACTGAAATACAAGAGTATGAAAAAAATCCAAGTATATTTCCTAGATTCACCTGCTGTTTCACTCACTTCTGATGTATCAACAGATCTGAATCATATCACCTGACCAAACACTAGGATGAAATGCAAATCAGGTCAAATCCACTGGAAGAACCTTCACCCCCTCACCTATTACATGCTTCATGCATAGACCCAACACTGGTCACCCACACAGAACAAGTAACATTCCTCACAGGAAGCCAGAAGAGTGAGATAGAGCAAAAGAGGAAAAGCAAGGAAGAACAGAAACCTCCCACTCTTAACATCCCCTACTAAAATTCTCTAAACACTTGCAATTTTTCCCCCAGCTTCTTTGAAGGTCAGTTACATTATTTTAGAAAATTTTGGGGTCTGGTTTATTTGTGTGGTAACTGATTGCAAGAGCATCAGTGCTACAGAACCCCAGCATAATGAAAGGTAATTTCTGCCACTTTGCACACTGCTCCTGAATTTGGATCACCACCTACAAGGCATGAAGACTGTATAAAGAGAGAACCCAATTCTTCAGATTCAGCAATTCACACGTGCATTTCAAAGCAATATGCCCTCTTTTAACTGATGGAACACATTGCTTAAGCTTGTTCAAGACCTAGAATAAGAAAGAAAATGAAACAAGCCAAAGAACATAACTGCTTTGGCAATGACATTATGACATAAATGCAACGCTACTGTAACACAAATTAGATCAACTCCTTTTACAGGACTGAGTTGCTGGAAGTGGTTGCAAAAGCAAATAACTTAAGAACAAAATTACCAAAAAGAAATAACTCAAGCACTTGTTTGGATATTAACAGAGAAAGAGGAGACAGAAGCCTTTGCAAAATTTAAGAAAAGCTTTGCTTAGGGGTTAACATTGACTGCTAGAGAGCTGCACTCGTGAGTAATGCCACCAAAATTTGGCCCAAGTCTCTGCTTTAAATAAATTGGCTAACAGTATTAGCAGCTAAATGAAAACATGAAATGAGCTAGAGCTGACAGATATGAAGCCATCTCTATCGCCAACTAAAAGACAAGGTTAGTTGCTGAGCAATTTCATTAAGACGCCATTAAAATAATACGCCAATAATTTGATCATGGCACCATGAAGTGCTTTATTGCCAGAAGTTCTTGTTAACTCAGAAAGTGCAGCAATTTTGGAGGGAAAGATAAGACTTCAGTGACAGAATTACAACACTGAAGAAAAAAAATAAAAATGCCTTTGTATGATGACCTGGTTTGGAACAGTCTCAGAAATAAGTAGAAATGACCACTTTAATACAAGGAAAAGATCTGTGGACAAGTTATTTTGCAACTAGAACTCAGCACCTTAAGAATAAAAAGGTTCTCGTTTATACAAAGACACATAAACCCAACTCATTAAATCAGTCTGCACTTTGCTGATATGGAGGGTAACAAACTCCAGGTCTGTCCCAAAAAAACCTGTACTGATGATTACTAGATAGTGTAATTCAGATTCAAGCTCAATCCAGATCCGGAGAGTGGAAACTCTAGCATCGTTTCCCCCAAGAACTTCCAGGAGGTCCACAACTGGTACGATACTACCATCTCCCGCAAATCTTGGCTGTGCAAAGGTAAGAGAAATGATGCGGTGAAAGCATCAGGTGGTGAATTCATCTTGCTTGCACGCATGAAAGATTTAGTGCTCACTGAGCGATAAGACAATCTCTTGTCACCAGAATATGAGATGGCAAAGGAATATCTTTTAAGAGAGAAAAATTATCACCTGCCAATATTTTTGAAAGCTAGGTTTATACAGTGTTCCTAATAGGAGAATTGATGAGAAGTGCATTTGGCATCTTGATGAATGTGGTTTGAAAGAAAAAGCTGGCTAGTGGCGGCAAAAAAAAATAATCCATTTACCTGTTCTGTATTAGTGAAGTTCACTAGAGTCCAAAAGTGACCGCAAAAGAAAGCAACCAATGAAAATTCTATATATATATATATATTTTAATTATCTGTGGGAATCAGCTGTGGTTGTTTTACCAGACAGAAAAAGTGAATATAGGTATCAGCACCAATTTGCAAAAATAAAAGAAACACTGTATAACTCCTCTTTATCCAAGCTCCATACAGGGAAATAAACAGTCACTTCCAAAAATCTACTGATTGCCTATACAGAATAATATATTCAGTGGAAGCCCAAATGCATCTCAAAAGGAAGAGGAGGGGAAATTTTAGGGGAAATTCTTACCTTAGGAATATGTCTGCCTCCCTGTTTCACACAAAGCCAAAAAATAGCATGCATCTACATGTAGAAGTTACACAAAATATGTGAGATGTCAGTAGCTCTTCTTTACAAAGTGTCCTGTTTAAAGGTTTTAGAACGCTGGAAGTATGAGGCATTTTACTCATTTTTAGAGCACGTGCTTGTAAGTGGGTAAGCAAAGAGCACTGAAAAGCCACCGAACCCCCCCACACACGTGCTAACTAGAAAAAAAAAACACCAAACAACAAAACCAACACAAATATACAAGAAAAAACATTTCATCTGTTTTTATAAAATAACCCTCTTATGCATTGAATGGAAAATACCACCAGCTGTCCTAGCAAACACACATTTTAAAATTAGACTTCTAGAAACTAGAGCAGTCCTGTTACTCTACGTACTGAATAAGACCATTGATGGGCTCCCTTGGCTGAACATGATGTATTTCTTGTGTTACAGGATTCAAGCAAAATACTGCCTTAAACATTTATGTTATATAATATATAGAAACTGCTTTTGTCTCTAGCCCATTTCTGGTTGAGCACAATATTTGGGTACCTACCTAGGTGTTTTTAAACAGATTTGTTTTAATAATATGGGGAAAAAAAAAAAGACTAATAACTGTGAGCTTTAAAAAACTTAATTCTGATTGTTCCAGGTGACTGAAAGGTCATTTCAGCTCACTATTCCCCCTTCCATATTGATTGAAGTAATTAATAGTTTGTAATAAATGAAAAAAGTTTTAATTCTTCCAGTATCTAAACATTCAAGTTAAACAAAAACTAACTTTTTCATGTTTAGGAACACTTCCAGAATTACAACTACTGTTAGGATTTTCAGTGATAATTATAATTTAATAGTCAGCTGGCATTTCAATGTTTCTTTTTCAAGCACGGTACACAACAATAGATTTTCATTAATATGTGAAAGTTGTTTGAATGCCAGTGAATAAGTACTAGTGACCTTCTCTATCTTCAACATAGCAAACTCAAACCGCTATTATCACTTGCTGTTATTGTTGCTCAGCTTCCTCTTACTTTGATTAATCCCTGTTTAATGTGGTTTTTTCCACGTTACCTGCTTTTTTTTTAAGCACAAAGTCACAGGTATAGAGGTCAGTCAATGCGATGCAGACTCATGAAAAGAAAAACATGAGGCTGTGCCATCTGAGCAGGTGTGATTCACCAGCTCTCTCCACTAAAGCTACTTGATACAAATGGAGATGTAAAAAAGATCCAGATGTGCCGAGGAGAAGATTTTTCCTAAGACAGAACAGCGTAGAATAACAACGGCTCCTTACTCTGAACTTCAGTTCTGAAAATACCTGAAGCTCCAAGTGGGTTGGGGCTGATCCTATTTCTATCAAAATCCAAAAGAGGGCAGTGCACCCACACACAGCCCAGTTCGTGACTTGCAGCTCATCAGCGTGGGGACATTCATCAAGTGGACAGGTTGCTACCTACAGTCTTTTCTCTCTGTGGCTGAGCTTTGGCAAAAGCCTCATTCTCAGAAGTGCCTTAACTTGGACCAGACCTGAAAAGATTCAACTACTTCTTCTTCCATTAAAGGTGAAGAAGCTGCCACATCTTCAGGGGTTTTGTATGCTGCTGAGTCACTGATTGTGGGCTGAACCGTCAACACAGAAACATTGACCTTCACCTTCCCAAGAGTAAACTGCAATCCCAGCAGCTAGGGTGAATTCTTAAAATACACACCGTTGCTTTGTGTCATGGTTTAACGCCAGCCAGCAGAATAACAACAACAATAATAAAAGAATAAACAAGACATGTCACTCTTACCACCCAGTCAATTGGTGAATTGGCACAGTCCTGAGCAGTGATCATGAGTACCCTCCTCCTCCAGCTAACCCCATTTATATACTGATTATGACCCCTGTGGTACTGAATATTCCATTGGCCATTCCATCGTTCTGTCTGTGCTGAAAACAGCCTTTGAAAAGTATAAACATTGCTTAGCAACAACTACAATACGCACTATTGTCATTCCTTTCACACCAAATCTGAAACAGAGCAACCACTAGAAAAAAAATAATTATTAACTCTGTCGCAGCTGAAACCGAGACACTTTGAGGTAGTAACTGTTAACTAAAGGAGGAAAAAGATGAGACAGGGGAGAAAAGAGGTCCTGGGGATCAGCATCACTTTTTAAATCTTAGCTTTTTAAAGTGCAGCTTTATTTCTACTACTCAAGAATTTAATGAAAATAAAGATTCTATACATTTGTTCTTACTTGAGCTAATGCACCTAGTGTCTTAATAAGGACTGCAGATGTTGTCATCCCTATGTGGAAATAGAAATGTAATATTAAAACAATAAAGAAAACATTTCATTAACATAATTCGATAGATTATTGCAGGATGTTTCAGAGCTACTTCTGCTTTATCTAAAATTATAAAGTTATTTATAATTTTAATTATTTAATTTAGGTAGGCATAGACCTCCTGTGGTCTTTTACTTCAAACTCCTGCTCCATAATGAGCCAACTTCAAAGGTACAGATAGGCCTTATCCGGTCAATATTTAAATACTGTCAATGATGAAGATTCCATCAACTCTTTGGGCCTACTCAATCTGAAAGTGCCTACTTTGCACTCAGTGTTAATCTTAATTTTAAATATCTGGGGTTATAATGTCAGTTTTAGAACAAACATGAAGACCTTTTATTTTACATTCCTTTTAACTTAATGCCCATCTTAACTTAGCAAGAGCTTTGGAAACTAGAAGCGCTATATGAGTCCAAAGCACTAAGGGTAGTTTCACCCGACATGATCCTGTAGCAGAGCTGAAACTAGAATTTGTCAGGCTCAGCTCCTAATCAAACACATAAACTTTAGCTCCAGAGCTATTAGTTCTGGGGGAAGGAACATGAAAAGATTAAGCTTCTCATCTTTTTTGAATCTTCCTCAAACCAAATTCTAGATTCTTATCTCTTTGTTCCACAGCCAGTTTGGGTATAATTTAGTACCTTGTCAAAGAATCGAGTTTTCCTATTTCATTATTATTACACACTGTTTTCTCTTACTTTGCATACATTTGACATAAAAAGCTTTATCACCGAAAACAAGTTTTAAGGAATAGATTTTCAATCTAAGTAAACCAAGGTAGAAACTTTCATTCTGGAATAAAATCTAACTCATAACAATAATTGCATTTGATTATTATGTTTTGAGAAGAAATACAGACAGACAGACAAAAAACTCATGATAGCTACTGTATTATAGGCATTCTATTTTGGCCAGTGTACTCTAGTTTCAATTATTAATCATCTGTTCTTTTGCAACAGATGTTCTGCATTGTACTGATCAGAGAAAAAAAAAACATTTTTTTTATTTTTTTTAACTGAGGCAGTCTTACTTGCTCAGAGGAGAAAAGAAAACTCAGCTTTGTAGCGATCTGGAATGAGTTGTGCTCGTACATATTGCCTGTACTTTGTTCTGTTGCTCAGTAAGGCATTCCTTTCATTAAAGAATCTCATGAGATTAATTAGTTAATCTTCACACCAACTTGGTGGTAGAGAAAGAAAGTGCACATATCAAGAGGGAAAATTACTTGGACAAACTCTACTAATCAATCAATGGCACAACAAGAAAGAAGCCACTTGCACTGTGAGCGTATTACAAACAATAGCATCTTCCACCCCCAAGTACTGAGCCCTAAAGGTCGTTAATCCTAATCAAAACAAGAGGAGACTCTTGGCCTAAAAGTCCGGTGACCTAAGCAGAGCTACAAAAGAGACATGGAAAAAAAGAGTAACACTAAGGAAGTAATTTTTCTCTGACGGGTGAATTAGTGATAAACTCACGATCCACATGATGATCATCCCTATTTCTCGCGATATCCCCTAAAATGTCCTTGACCTTTGAGTGCTTTGAACTTAATTCTGAAAGGTGGTAAAAACAGCCTAAGAGCATGCATGGGTGACTGATACACACCAAGCTGTAAAGTCAATAGGCATGTGCTCACTGCACATAGACAGTGGGGTGTACCCCATTATTGGAGTAAAAACAGGGATATCCTGGGGCAGGAAACATTTCTAATACGTTGTGAAGATGGGTGAGTTGACAGCCAGACAGGTGCTTGATAGGATTTGACCCCTGGCTACAGGGAATCAGGAATTTACATTGAGAGACTTATAACTTCAGGAGTTTATGGTCTGTTTATTTTTGCTAGGCTGCATGAACGCTCAAATCTTCACATGAATGTTTTGTCAAGCCTACAGAGCAACTAGTACAAAGCAAATACAGCTCATTATAAAGGAAGTTTCTCATTGTATTAATTTTTTACAACCCCATTTTCCATGTGATGCCCAGTTTACCATTTCACCTTGTGACAACTCTTTCAATACCCCTCTACAGTAAGGTTTTGTTCTTGGGAGAGATGTTCTCAGGTGGTACAGTAAGTCTCTATCCTCAAGACATATATACATGCTCTATAAAGAATGCTGCATTAAGGAGATGTATGCCACTAGAAGAAAGACTCAGACTCACCTAGACACAATTATTGAGGTAGGAAGGAAGATACATGGAAAAGGAGGTGCAATCAGAGGAACAGTAATACTGGAATGAGGGTAAATGGACTGACTAGTAAGGAAATTGTATATTTTTCAGCCCTTGAAACAGAGGAAGACTAAATTATCTCCTGCTGCTGCCTCCTGGCCTTCCACAATGAGAACAATGGAGGGCTAGGAGGGAGGAACATGCTGCCACAAGAGGCAACAAGTCCACCATCTCATCTCAAACTTCCTGGCACAAAGAGACCTCTTGTGCTCCCAGTGTTACATCACTGCATGCAATGATAGCTTGAGATCATAGAATAACTTGAATCAGAAGGGACCCTTAAAAACTGTCTAGTCCAATCCCCCTGCCACCGGCAGGGACATCTTTCACTAGATCAGTTTGCTCAAAGATCTCTTTTAGCTCTACCTGGCCTTCATTCTGCAACTCCATTACAGCGTGAAATCCTTTTCCTTGTGTCAGGGATATTTCAGAAAAGGGAGTGGAGAGATGGGAACAGTGACAAGCTGCAGCCACAAATTTTTAAAAATGTTAACACAGTAAGCAATTTTGAATAGCACTGTTGATGGTCTGCTGATGGTCTCTGCTATATCACAGTTATGCCAACCCTGGACAGATGGTCAGTTCACTAAACACTTTGTTTCATAGCCAACTGTTCAAGCCATGCCACTTGCCTCTGGGCCAGCCCTGGCACCTGTGTGGCACTGCGCTGTTTAATATTTCAGAGGTTTTTACTTTTGCCTGTGTTTCATAGCATACCCGAAGTGAAGAAAAAATGAGGAGGGGACATCACAAAGCTATATGCACCTCAGACTGTGGGCAGAGGTACCCTGCTAGTCCCAATGACATCATTATCTGTTCCTGCTCATTTCCATCCCTCTGCACAGGGTTCTTATCCCTCCCTTCTTTACAAATGCACTCACCTTAATTCACCTAAAATCCGTCAGCTGAAACTGTTCAATAAACATGGCTGATTTTATCCAAAGCACTTTAACCAGTCCATCAGTTCTCCTGCGAGGGCTGGTGCCTCCAGCAAGAAGAGTGCTAATGAACTCCTAGCACCCAGCAATAAATTTGAATAGTGGCTATTTGAACAAGGTAGGCTCGGTAAGAAATAGCTATTTTTCCTTCATCTATTTTGCTGTAACCGGCAAAATTCTTGGGACTGATTTCACCGCAACTGGTGATGTTATTCCTATATAAGACAAGTCCTTTAGTTCTGCTGCTTTTGGATTCTAAAAGTAAGAAAATATAACCTTAAGAGAAAGTACAACAAGATACAACTTGGAGATTTCAGTTGTTCCCCAAGATGTATGTTCTGGGTGATTGAAAAGGGTCAGGGGTGGGGAGGGAAGTAAAAGTATGATTTTTCAGTCAATAGACTGACAAAAAAAAGTAATTCCCATCTCAAGACTTTTCTTTTTCCCTGGAATTGTCGAGAAGATATGTGAATGAAAATGAAAAAAATTTATACACATTAAAAAAAGCAGTAGGTTTACTAAATCGTCTGCAAAAATAAAAGCTATTTTTAAAATGAGTTGAATAATTTATTTCATTTCTTTTGCTCAAATATTTTGTAAAGACTCAGACAATATTTTCAAACTTTACCTGGAAAACAAGTATCTGTCTCCAAAGAGTCATTAATAAAGATCTCACTTAAGATTTTTGCTTAACTTTCGGCTATTCTTGGCATGAGGAAAGTAGGTTTCATAAGGTCATAGTTGCATTACTTCTTATATCTTTTCTGTGGAACTCTGAGGTCTAGAAACTTTTTTTTTAACAAAAAATTAATTTCTTCCCAATATAAAATTGATTCTACCAGGTGAAAACTTCACAAGGGACACATATCATAAGAGTCCAGACAAAAGCATGAGAGCTGGCACCACATTTCCTGCACTGAGAATTACACCTTTTTTTTCTCTTGGGCAATGGCTAAACAATCTAATGGTTCTTAATGATATTTGCTGACTAGATTTAAATGGAATTGCTTTCAAGTAGTTATCTTTCTTTCAACACACATCTATGCAATAGATGATGATAATAGCTAAGCATACATTTGCTGGATCAATACAAATTTTGGCATGGTACACCTGGTTCTGCTACTTCTTGATTTTTAGGTGTGGAGACAGAAAAAAAAAAAACCCATAAGTGCAGGGGACAGGAATTCAGAACAAATTAAGTCTCTTGCTTGAGTGTGAGTCAGGATAATTTTCCTATCCTATAATAGTCATGAAAATAAGGTGCGGAGGAAAACCAGGAAGAAACTGCTAGCAGTGGTGAGAGTGAGCAAATATAAATTTAACCAACAGGTTCTCACTAAACCAGCCCAAACATTTCAAGCAGCACATCCAGCCTGTCCTCGCGTGCCATTGAAGCTAAGTTCAAAAAGACTGTTGCAGAAAAATCAAAGATTCTCCAAATAAAGTTGGTGCAATGTGGGAAAGGTAAACTCCAGCTCTGGGC
Organism: Nycticryphes semicollaris; assembly: GCA_013400055.1. Taxonomy (NCBI): domain Eukaryota; kingdom Metazoa; phylum Chordata; class Aves; order Charadriiformes; family Rostratulidae; genus Nycticryphes; species Nycticryphes semicollaris. The sequence continues at coordinate 1,142,627 of VXBJ01005960.1, forward strand.
TGTGAACACGGACAGCGGAGGGTAGGTTCAGAGAAAACCCCAAAGACAGCACAGACTCTCACAACCTTGACAATTTGCCAGTTCTCACCGTTGGGTATAATGTCTCTTCAGTCAGAGTTCTGTTCTACCATCTACCTGCTTCCAGGCTTTGAGTATCCTGCCTTTCAAACAGCCGTCTTTATCCAGGATCTGTGGTCATACAGCTGGAAATTCTTCCTTACTCACATAAGCAAGTGCTCCTTTCCCAAATACAGACACTTTCTGTCCCATTTAATTCCAAAGCAGTCTCTATGTGTTGGCTTTGCTGAAGCTCCATGCTTTGTTTCAGTTTGGTTTTTCACACGGTTAATTCTGAAATGTTCTTTAAAATTTCTCCTTAGTTAAGTTTTAATTTTTCCCTCTGACTGAGAATAAAGCACAGCTTCACAAATTATGTATACAGCTAGTTCTTTTTATGCACATTTATCTGATTTGCTTCTCTCCAAAGCATTCTTTGTATTAATGCATTAATTTCATAATCACTTCAAATTATGTTCCATGTTGCATGAACAATTGGGGAATTAGCATCTGCTTGCAAGTTGTTAGCTTGGCTTTTTATTTTTGTTGCTGCAGTTGATGAACTCAAATTATCCATACCGAATGTGCCTGAAAAGGATTCCACCTCCAACAATAAATAATTCTCTTTACTTTCCATATTGGGTTTTGTTAATGGAATTCAGTGCAGTCCGTTAAGCAGTAACACAAAATACTTTTTTTTTCTTTTCATTAGCAGTTTTGGTATAATGGTTGAATTACCAGGTAGAGTCACTCTGTAACACTCTTACATGGTCTTTCACATCCGCTCCTAGGTGACTACTGTTTTTAAGTCTATTATTACCTTTCGGTTACCATAACCCTGAGTCTCAAATGGAACTACAGTGTCCCAGACCACCTGTGATATCTAAGCAACTTTAATGGAAGCATTAAGCTCCTGTTGAGCAAGGGCACCGTTGTTCACTTGACAAAGACTTAGTACAGCTGTTTTTCACAGAGGTGACTTCCTGAGTCTATGCAGACACGTGTACCTGAAAGCCGTCAAGCTGCTCTGGGTCATATTGAGCTGTTGATGAGGGATAAAATATTCATGAGAAAATGATGCCCCATGCCTCATTTCTCTCCTTGCACATACCATATGACATCCAAGATGGATGACAATGTAGAAAGTAAGGTGCTCTTATCCTACCTACTATTCTGTTCCAGAGTTGCTGATATATCTCCTCCTTGACCCTCTTGTCTTTCCCTTTTCTTTCCATGCAATTTTCCCCTCTTCTAAAACAAGTAATTTTCTCCAAGCTTTTAAATAAAAGTGACAAAATGAATATTATGCATCCATCTACTGGGATTTTGTTACTATCCCATCTTCCATTCATGTTTTACTCCACATTTACAGTGTCGAAAGCAAAGGATCAGCATTCTTGGTTTGTCTTTATATACCACCATGGCAGGTGTGATCAATTAGTCCAATACAGGCAGAAAACCAATTTTTAAAAGAGAACTTCAGCTGGTGCAAAAGCTTACTGAGGCTAATAGAGCATAATTAGAAGTTAATAGCGTTATTAGAGGTTGAACCAACTGAGGCTATACCTTTCTATCTTCATCATCCAGGGCATAGTTTCATCAATGAGAACAAAAGTAGGCTCCATTTGTTTTAAGAGTCCAGATTTTGCAAAAGTACCACAGCAAGTTAGGTATTTTAATGCTACCACCTCCAAGTGGAGCCTTCTTCAAGACTGAATTTCACCTGTCTGTGTCTCCAGACACATTCTGACAGAAGGTTCAAGCCATATCCCTCCTTGGCTTTTTATTCGTGTGACTAAAGGTTTTAGCAGCCACACAGCTGTGGAGCCTACAAGAAGTCTTTCTTGCACAGTAGACATTATCGCTCATTGCCCTTCTATAACAGTGACTAGAACCAACCCAGAGCAAAGTATTGCTGAATTTTTGTATAAATATTGCTATAACAGAATTTATCTTTTTATTTAAAATATAGCATATGGGAAGGGGCATAAAAAACTATTCTTGTTTCAACTTTTTTTTAAAAGGAATAAAAGATGGTGGGTACTTTAAAGTGTCCTTCCTAGACTTCTAGCTGATCTTGCTAAATCGGAATTCTACTAATCATTAGACTGATTGCCAAAACCATACAGAAGTAATCCTGCAATACTGAAGAAAGAGAGGAATTATACTTAGCAACAGTTTTAAAACTGACTGCTTGAAGAGGCCACTACAATTTATTGTATTTTTACCTTAGTAACTTGATGTCATTCTGGAGTCAAACTCAAAAATTACCTTCTGCTTCTACTATTATCAAAGTTCTTTGAGAGCATGAATCGTCCTTCTGTATCATACTTCACGTCAGGTATTTGGGTGTCTGTTCACCAAACTTCAATTAATGTTTGAAAGGCTCAGGCACTAATGACTTCAAGCAGTGCTATTACTCAGGAGATGACAAAGGAAACTTAGACTCAGCCTGCAACGTTTAATGGCTTCAAACAGCTGGGGATGTTAAACCCTGTGATAGCTCAATCCTAACTTTGGATAGTAGGGAGCAAATTTAACTCAATCGACTAGCTGGCTTGAAAGACAGAGATGCATTCTTGTTATCAGAAGCCAATGATCAGAGTTTCAAGCAGCACAGATAACTCATACAACAATGGCTGTTAAGTGCCAATGACTGCTAATGAGAACTTGATCAATAGCATTTCTAATGACACAATTCAGACTGTAATGGGGCTGCTTCTGGTGACAGGGAAAATAAATCAGGAATGATTATATCTTCAGCCATGGCAAATTCCAGTATTGCTCATTTCTTGTTATTCTACCTGCTGCTTAATACCCAATATGTATTTCTTCAGTTGTCTCTGCCCTTTCTAACCCCTACATTGAAAACTGAAGACCACAATGCTTAGATGCTTACTGCTAACTACGATGTAAAACTCTTGAGCTACCTACTAATTATTTGTTATTTCTACAATGCCTAATGGATACTAGGTGAGAACAAAGCTACCACTTCTTACTATTCAGACAGCTTTCAAGCAGGACCATACTTTACCAGCATTTCCTTGCGCTACTTCTTGCAGGACAGGATATACTCCAGATACAGACACGTATTAATGTCCAGGACTGTCAGTTGCTCAGTGATGCAGAGAGGGTAGTTGTTTGGATGCTCCTAGCAATAGTTCTGCATTTGCACTCAACATGCTAGGTAGCCTTTTCTTAGGCTTTCTCTGGCCATGTTCAACTCATGATTAAAAAAAAACAAACAACAAAACCCCACAAACAAAAACAAAACATTCTGGCCCCTGGCAATACTCTCCCCACTGACAAAGGGGGGCAATAGCATAATACAGCGCAACTGTTCCCTTTGTAAGGTCTTTTGTGCCCAAGTTAAAAATAAGCACCCCAAACATCTAATTCCAGCAGACGGTACATTTCTCAAGTAAAGAAAAGAAGATGTGATAGATAGAACACGTTGCAGACGTATCACAGAGATCACATAACCATGGGAAAAAGTGGAAAGCTGAAGGAATAGGATCTAATAACCTTATCACAGGAAGCATTTAGGTAAATCAGAGGCCAGAGAGGAGGATTGCATTTTAAAGTGAAATTTCAAAATAGACTTAGACTCAGTTAAGACAAAAGTACCAGAATTACATGCAGTGAAAAGCCTTTCACTATAAATGTGGCTGGTGGGAAAATAACAAGGAGAACAGAGGCGGAGTCAAACAACATTATGAAGTCCCTACTATGCTGGATTGTATGCTGTCTTAGTCTGCTCGAGTCAGAAAATTGTCAATTATATTTTCTAAGTTCCTGAAAACATAAGGATCACACCAATGAAACACACCAGTTTAATTTCAGTCCACGTCTGTGAGTGAATGAAAAAGTTACATGCACTAAGAAGGCTAGAAAGTAACTGAAAACTATGGCTATATAAGTCAATTCCAAGAAGGCAAGATAATTGCCCTTTATTTATTGTACATTAGTTGCCCATGTGTACACATTTCTCTTTGCTTTCAATAAGGCGTAAGCATCATCAAATTTATTGCACTGTAAGAGTGAGCATATGGACTGTAACTATGCAGTAGTTAACATGCTAGAAATCGACAGCCCAACATGCTTGGCAGTAATTTGTTCATGGAGACATAACCAGAAGTAGAAAACAACTGAGGACTGGCAGCCAGAAATAAATAGAGGCAAAAACGTCACAAGTGTTAGTGGTCTTGGCAACCAACTCTGACCACAGCCCCTGCTCATAAATAAGTTATTAAGCCCAGTCGTTACAGATAAACGGAGCATTCCAGGAAATGTATCCTTCTCTAGATGATGCACTAACCCTGCTAAAGGAATGCTTTGGCTGTGAATAAAACCAAAGCACACAGAAAGACAGAGGTCAGGCTGAATTTTCTGCTTCCCTGCATCTGCTAGCAGGAGAAGCCTTTTCTTGAGGCTCCACCGTGCTCTAGGAGGATAAAAGAGCTGCTTAAGTCACCAGCCTATGCTGAACATTCAGGTCCCTGCAAATGAAGATAGGATAGATTTATATTGTCAAGCCAATAAACTAAGAGGTGTTCTTCCTGTACTATAGCGGGTCATCAAATAGTGCTCAGGATTACAAGTGCTGTGATTTTGTAATAATTATTGAATGTGGTGAAGACATTCTTTTGCACATAATTGCTTAATCTTGAGTCTCCAACAAGGTGTTTGCCACCCTCATCAGTTGAACTGTCACTATAAAAAGGTAGAATTCACTGAATTAGAGCTAGGAGCATGACAAATAGTGGATTTTGACACGGCTTTTTAGTGTATATATGATTTGAAAAGTATTTCCTTAATCGGCTTTCCTGATATTATTCTATTGTACCCGATCCATCAAAAAAGTGTCAGAAATGTCTTTTTCCCCATTTTCCCTACTTCCCATAGATAATGGTGTGCCCAACTGTTAACATTCAAAAGCAGAGAAACTATTAACCTTTCTATAACTAATTTGTGAAGTTTAAATTATTTTACTTTAGAAATAATTGGCATCAAATTTACATCAATCTCATAACGATAACTACATCTATCTACCATTGATTTCTATGGGGCAAACGATCTCCAGATAATTTGATTACCTCACATGCATTCATTCAGTTATCCTTAGAATATCACAAGTACAGCAAGTGTTCTCACCTTCACTTTTAATCATAGAAAGAGAAGGCACAAAGCAATTAAACAGCACATTTATTAGAAGACTTAAAAAGCCTGTGCCAAGCCTCAAATGCTTGAATGTAGTATCTTTAACAGAAGACTACTCTTATTCGTGTCACAAATTTATGGGGCAGGCAAGTATCTTCTTTGGGGGATTCTCAGCCTACAGACATGCTGTCAACAAGGAAAAAAAAAGAGCTGTTGACAAACACAAGCTTTGTGACATTTCAATCCCAATCTCTGAAGAGCTTTGAACACAGTGATTCTCTCCTTTTAAAAAGAAAGTTACAATTCATCCAGCTGAACTTCTTAGCCTGAGAAAAAGTCTGAGGCAGAGATTATACATTACTACCACTTGGAGGTGGAATGGCTCCTTCAAGGTCACTAGGTCCATAGCTATGTTTTTATATAATATTTTTTTCTTTAGATATATAATTTTTGTCTTTTTGTTAACTTTCAAAGTTCTAGAATAACAGTGATGTTTACTGATTCTTTTCACACGCTGTCACTGTCAGATGGAGCTTTCAAACTGACTTGCACAAAACCTTTCCAAACGGCTTTACAAAAAAACTGCCACCAAAGAATCCTGCACCTTCTCTGATGTTTGATCCAAAGCTCCCTGGAGTCAAGAGAAATATCTGCAGAGGACTCTGGGTCTTAGAGGCCCAAATTCATAGAACACATGCAACAGTAAATGGGCATCCCCTCGCCTCTGTTTAAACGCCTTAAGTATAAATGTGGACAGACTATTTTTTTATTTCAATCATGAATGCAGTTTTTCGCCAGTGTAACCTGAGGAAGTTTTCTAAGACCACTAGCCAACTCCTGTGAAATTTTATCAATAATAGTAATCGTCACTATCAAGCTGGCTGGCTTAGTCCGCATAGACAAGATGTAATAAACAGTTTGTCCTATTCTTGGTCCTCTGGACATCCATCTTTTTTTAGAGAGATTCTGAAAAATACCCTCTCCACAGCATAGTCCAAATGATATGGAATCCAATAAAGTATTGTTACTACAGCAACTAATTGCTTTTCTTAATAAGCTAATCTTTACTCCTCTACATATCCTGATTTCTTTATTAAGATGAATAGAATTTGCATCCAGAAAACTTTATCAGATTCACTCAGATTCAGAGGAAGAAGTCACTAAAGAGAACAATATTGCCCAGAGCATCCTTTCAGCTTTAGTTTCTTGTTAGGTTTATGGGTCAATTGCAAATCTGTTCTGACAGGAATATTAGGCTGCTATATAGCAATAGGAGAGAATCCACCAGAGATATAAACTCCAGTGAATGTTCAACTTTTGCATGGGCCGTGGATGAGACAGCTTCTATACCAGCATTTGGCTAGTTCCAAAACATCAGCTAGCTTTTCTCACCCTTTAAAATGAATTTTAAAAACCTTTAAAAAGAAAATCTACTTTGTGTACTAACCAGGTCTCTAGGAAGATTGCTATCTAATTAATTTATAAGTGTTTGGTCAGCAACTATAAACATGTGGATTCTCTCCCTAATTCTAGAGCACTTGCACAGAAAAACATAAGTCTTATAGCTTTCCAGCTTTGTAATCCTACTGACACATTTGTAGCTTTTAGTAGGCCTGTATCTTAGCTAATTACATCATTTTTTTTCAGCTGAGAAACGAAACAGGTGTCAGACGACTAAATTCTTCTTTGATTCAGGTGCAGATTTGGCACAGCCTTCCCCCTTTTATTATACTCAGATCTGTTTCATCTGTGTTCTCCTGCATAATAAAGTCACTGGGACAATTTAGATAGTGAGTAAAATGGCAGAACTCCAGAAAAGTCAATGATTTCAACCCTCTTCTACTAAGGCTCTGAGAAGAGCCAGAGCAAAATCGAAAGCATGGTGACCGTGCCAGCTTCCACATTTAGCTGTGCGTTGCCTAAGAAGCACTGGAAAACTGCACTGACCTCTGTGAATGTAGTCACTAGACATGCTCTTCTCTCCAAAGTCTTTCAAGGAGTTGGTAGAGGGCTAATTAAGGAGACTCCACATCAGTGCCCCGTCCATATTGACATTTTTCCTCTCAACCCCCCTCACAGCAGTGACGTCAACTAACAAAGCAGGTACGGAACAAGAATAAAGAATCTTGAATCTGAGCTTATTTTGGCTTCTTCGCCTGTTTCTCTATGGTTGATGATGGGGTCACATTGCTTCACATCAGACATCTCATATACATAGCTCTGGACCAGCAGAGAAAAAACAATTTTTTTAAATAGCGTCTCAGAAAATCTACTGTCACAGTAATACAGTGACAAGACACAGGTATTAGGATACTCCTTTCTCCTCTGCCTCTTCTCTTGCACTATTCAACCTGCCTGCTGGCTGATCAACTTGAACCAGACCACTGCAGGGGCACGTTACCCTAATGCTAGAACAAACGGGAAACACAAGTACTGAGTAGCGGGTGAAGGGGGACAACAGGAGACCTGCAGTAACCCTGCAGGTAGATTTTCACCCTTCGTTTGGTCGCTGAACTGTTCTCCCAACAAATCTGTGGTCTTGACTACAAGAGGGATTCAAGAATGCTATTTGCAATCTTAGTAAAGGGCCTACAGAAGGTAAGGTGAACATGCTCCGTAAGACTGCTTTCTCCCTTGTTTGAAAAGTTAATGGCTAGCTTGATCCATATCAGACATAGGTTTTATTTGGAAGCAAATCATTGTGTCAGGTTGCATCAATGCTGCTTAATCTCCCCATATTCTTTTTTAGACCCAGAAGAATGAGCTCTTCTTCAGATGAGAATTAGGGGCTTTTAGATCTAACCTTGTTTCCTTTCCACTAACTCTTACTCTGTACACCAAAGATGAGAGTCTTCGCTATCAGAAGGCCCCAGACATTAAACATAGACCAGTGCCAAAAAAGCAGAAGTAATCAAAGGGGTAGTGACAGATATAGGATTCAATACCTCAAACATCCAGCCAAAAAGCAAAACTTTTCTATCTTTGGAAACACAGAATTCTCTGCCTTTCAATTGGAGCACTACTTATACAGCCTCAGAGGCAACAGATTTACAAATAGAATGTGAGGTCCTTGTTCCAGAAAGCTTAAATTATTTCTGTAATCAGAGCTGACAACAAAGAGACCAGCAACGTATGCAAGAGTCAGGATTACAGAGGCAAGAAATTGTTAGATCTTCTGTTAGGTACTCTTAATGTTATATTCAGGTCATTTGCTTGCTGTTTCTTGGCCAGCTTCAGTTCCTACCCTGCCCCCTACAAATCGTGAGATATGAGTTCTTAGAATTCTGCTACACTGAAAGGGAAAATTTTATTCTCAGCCTCATTTTAGTGGTCATTTTCCAGGATAACTAGTTACACTAAAAATCAATACTTCATAAAACCTATTTGCAATTTTCATGTTGTTTTAAAGAATCATCACGCAATTTTGATCTTGATAACACTAGGGCGAGTCAGGAGTAAATCTTCAGACCTGCAGTCAATTTATCTCAGCTTAACAACTTACTGCACGTTACCTGAGGCATTTACCTCTCTATACACATAGCTTTCTCTCTGGTACGTGCAGGATAATTACACTTACTTTAAGCATTTTTTGCTTGGACCTAAACTAAGTTCTGCCACTTTTGCATTGCCAAGGTTAAGAGGACATGCATGGACAGTGATGCCAGTCAATTCATTAGCAGTTCACCTCTCAGCCTGGTAAATTGTTTTTATGTAAATGCATGCCTGAGACTATAAATCCAAACTGTCACTCAAGTATAAAATCTGTGTAAAGAAGTTTAAAGACAGCATGTAAGGGAGAGTTTCCAGCTACAGCCATGGTGAAACTTAATTTCATAATACCTGTGATCACATACTAGAAGTTAAGCAGCTGATGATCTAGCTCCTCATCTCTCCTTCTAGAATATGACTTAACAAGTTTTAATTGCTGAAAACATGGCTGTGAGGAAGCCACATTGCCCTCATTTTTTAATAATTGTGTTTCATAACAAGTAAAAAGCTAACAGACCAACAAGTTAAAATACTATTAACTTGTTTCAAATAATGGATATTCCTATGTTTAGTAGAATGTATGTGTACAAATATACACATAAACATTTGTGTGCCAGCACAGCATTTTAAGAAGAAAATGTTTGTTTTACAAATTGGTTAACATTTTATCATGTAAGACATTTTAACCTCCTAGGACCAAAATACATTTTTAGGTAAGTATAAGTAGCTTCAGGGGATGTAAACTTTTCCTCCTTTTTCTTTCTCTTTTTTTCCAGGCCAAAAAGACCTGGCCTTTCAAAGTTAATGAAAAGAACCTCCCCCAAAAAGCAGACACTATTAGGAGCACTGAGACACTCCCCCTGAGCAGTCAGCTGCTAAAGTAGCAGTTAATAGTTCTGTATATAAGCAACATTCAGAGACATTAAATATAATTCCTGTGAGAAGTTCCTCCACCACTACCTAAAAATGAGCAAGACCAGCACCACACAGGTCTTAGAATGACCAAGCTCCATTTTAGAAGTCTATTTTAATTTTTTTTTCCTCCTCCATTACAGCTTCATCAGCCTTCATCTGTATCTTCAAACAAATGCTGAACACCCTGTAAGGGTTTGATAGCCCATGACCAGACGTACTGACAAACCCGTGAGCAGAACGTATTGCCTATATCCCTAAATAGGGTGGAATTAGAAAGAGCAGTAAGGATTAGTAGAGGATCCAAAGTAGAGCAAGCATTACAGGGGATTTGAAAGACCCTGTAATAATGAACTCTGACAGAATTTAGGGCTGGTTTGACTCTACTGTTTCAGAGGGTTTTCACTGGAATTGCTTTTATGACCATCTGGGTAAGTTGCAAGTTGTTTTGTGTGTGTGTGTTTGCTTTTCTGGTCTTTTCCCTCTAAAATTGCATGTGGATAAGACCAACGTGGATATACGAGAGATGAAAAGCTGTGAGTTCACAGTCCTCCTGCGACAAGAACAAACCTGGGCCATCCCACACAATGAACCACACGTGGTCCTCCCTTTGGAGCTCAGCCACGTCTGCCCCTACAGATAAGCGCAGGTGTCTGTGCACCGACAAGAACAGCAGCTGGTAAGACCCCCCAAAAATAATCAAGTATTATGGTGACAAGAGTGATTTTATCCAGACTCTCCCCCTCGACTTCCTAGTCATTTACTTAATTCCTTCTTTTCATTTCTGTAAAAAATGCCCACAAAACAAGGGCAATGCCACGTATCAAAGGTAAACCCAGGAAAGCATGTGAAGTGCCAGATTCTCCAAAAGCCATGTGGAGGACACAGTTTATTCAAAACAAGGAAAAGCCTATGTCTCATCAATGCTGACTGGCACAGGGCTCTGATTTCTAAAAAGCAGAAATCGACATGTTTGTTGTAAATATTTTGTGTGTTTCAAAAACTTGAAGTTTCAAGAGGAACGCTGTAAAGTCACATATTCTGGCAATCTCCGAAACTAGATTCACTTGAAACATTTTCAGGGGAAAAAACATCAGGAAAGCCGAAATGGTTTATTTTAACCACTTCAAAATGAAATGTTTAAAAAATATGCATCCCAGAACAATACTTCGTTTTGCAAATTTCAGCATTTTAACAAAAATGAATCATAAAAAATTTAATTCTCCTCAGAACTAAAGCCCAGGAGGAATTCAAACAAGTTTTTTTTTTACCCAAAATTACATTTCTTCCGTCTCTTACTTGAGACAAATTAAATACCAACCGTCCATAAATACAATAAAAAACAACAAAGTCCTAAATCCACAGAAGGCTAAATATTTAAGTCCTAATTAGGTGTGTAACTCCCACCACAGTCAAAAGAAGAAAAGAGTTAGTACTAACGCTCCTTGTAGACCTGGCCCTAAATTCTTTAGAGAATTTAATCCCTCCCAAACAAAGAATCTTTCAGAACTGTGAGGATTAAACTGGAGGGCCTGGGAATGCTATGCAAATGATTTAATGCATTGTGTGCACATCAAACAAAAAAACCAACAACTTGATTTTCAAGAACCCCCTACCTGTGATTCTGTAAATCCCCTTTTGTTAATCCTCTTCCTCCCTCCCTCCCTCCCTCCCTCTCTCCCCCACCTCGACTCCATACTTTTTCTTCCTTTCTCTGGTTCCAACACTTTAACCACCTTTTTTTTCCCTCTCATTTTTCTGCCAGCAGACAGATGACTGTCTGCTCCTTGTCTGGTTCATTACTTTGTATAGCTCTTTCCAACTACTTCATTAATTATTACTTGAGTTAGCTCAGCATCTCAGCAGCCCAATTGTAGTCCAGGAATCTTCTGTTGTAATTAGCATGGAGATATCAACAAAACAGTCTCTTTGTTGCAAAGAGCTATGGAGTGCAGTACCTGCAAGGGTACAAAAGGCAGCCAAAAGTGAGCCCTAATCCAACTATGATAAAAATTGTGTGAATGACAGAAAAAGAACACAAAAATTAAAAAAAAAGAGGAACCTCCCTCTTTTAAGGAAAGAACTGGCATGGGATAGTGGATGTTCCCTAGAGAGCATCTCCTCCCATACATGATGGGCACGCTGGAAAGCTGTATAAAGGCACTTAATTTAAAAGATTGCAAGCAGAAGCGGAGACTGGCATCACAGGTTATTTGGAGGCAGCAGTTATCTCCTAATATGCAGTGAGGTATGGCAGAGGTAGTGAGATCTGGAAAATGAAGGCCTGCAGCCCTCTTTTTAGTGCAGTAAGCTGGGGAGTGTTTCAAAAAGATGTGTCATCTGGCTGAAGCAGAAAGGTAGGTGTCTGATTTCTGCGGCTGCATTCTGAATGAATTGGAGATGACCACGTCACATTTGTCAGGGCTAGGGGAAAGGACACTGCAGTAATTGAGACATGAGACGCTGAAAGCCTGAATTAAGAGCATTAGCCCTGTAGACAGCTAGGAAAGGCAGTGTGTTAGGAATAGGAAAGTAAAAAGAATTGGCCAGGCTTTGACACAACCTGCATAGAAAACCTGGCCTGATCTAATCCACCTTTATAGCTCCCTACAGATGGAGTCATAGGATGGATGGAGCTGTTTCTTCTTTCTAATGCCAACCACCTACAGAGCCAGTCATCTGGATCAAAGAGGAGGTTGCCATTCTGCCCTTCAGCAGTCCTCTTAATCCATAGCAACATATTAAAATAGTAAATTATTTCCTTAAGGCCGCTGAGGAAGACACCTCCCCCTTCTCTCTAATATTAACACTCCAAAAGCCAGTAAGTCCTGATTCACAGAGAAGGACTCAATGTCCCCGTGAACTGACACTTTCAGTGACTTACTCCAAAATCTGCAAGGCAGACACTGAGTTTGCTGGTTCAGAACATCAGGCATTCAGCTCACTCCACAGCAACGAAGAGGAAGCCAGAGGGAACAGGGTTCGGTGCATACCTGAGTGTGGGTGAATGCAGGCAAATCGCCACTATATTAATAGTAAAGAATACAGCTATATATATATATATGAATATATATATTCATTACAGTAATATCTGAGTAGATACTAGCTGTTCATACTTAGCTATGCAACTCTCTGATGAGAAAAGCTACAGTTCCCAGACCCTGAGGAGAGATAGGAAATGAGGAGATCTTGACAGCACTTTTCATCTGTCCCACCTTCATCAGAAATTTAGGCTAGCATTAGACATTAGATTTTTGCAGCTGCTATACTGATTCATTGAGAGTCTTGGCATCATCACAAGGCCACCTGGTGACCCAGGTCTAGAAGTCCCAAGAACCTTATTCAGGAAGAGACACTGCTCAAGTTCTCTTAGCAAATCTGCAAAAACCTAGGTCTTAAAACCCATTTAGCAAACCAGTAGGCAACTTCTGCCATCCATCTAGCTAGCTCATATCCACTGATCCAGCCCCTCAGCACGCCTTAATGACCAAAGGCAGGTATTTGGGTTGTTGATGTTCCAGCATCACTCCTGCACAAGATTCCAGGATGGCAAGTGTTCTTCACTCTCTTTATAGAGCAAAGAAACAAAGCACCAGTAAAAAAAATGCTTTGATGAATGGAATTAAAAAATAAAAACATCACAGCTCACTCGACTAAAATCCATCATAATTAGAAAAGTTTCATGCCCTCCACCCTCTACAATGAAACCATTAGACCCCTAAGGTAGAATATAGCACCTCTTTAACTTCGGGGGGGAAAAAAGCAAAAAAGCATTTATCTGCTTTACAGTTTATATAAAAAAACCTGGGTACTTCATAACAGTAGATTAACCTCTCATCCAATAACGGTACTTTGTGCAGTAAAAAAACCCCCACAGTCGTTGGTACACTTAACAGGACACTGATTGAATGTAATCTATTGAATTATCAATTGCACTCTGCAGCGCAAGGAATGTGGTTATCACTTACATGAAAACGTACAAGTCCCTACATAAGGGGACACAACCGTGTCATGCCTGACCCTGCTCTTTCTTTAAAAAAAATGTAAAAACTTAATTCAGAGAGTATCTGGTGAATAATAAAAATGCATGTCTTCTTAGCTCTTATCTTAGATTGTATTATATATGACAACAACCTAATGTAGTTGGTATTATTAGATTAGTTAAGTCATATGTCTGTTTTCTTCTAAGTAGTGACGACCAAAGTACATAAATGTCTTTTTCTCCACCTGTTTTTGAGCAGGAAATAGATTGCAAATTAAATAATTGTTCTCTCACAAGAAGAGTTCAATTAAAAAGGCAGCAAAGCTGCAAAGTGGTTCAAAGTGACTGACAGCATTGAAAGGACCTGTGTTAAATTTCTATTACGTGGTCATTTGACAGAGTTAAAACTTTAGTGAACCTTCAAAAAAACCTTCAAAAAACCCACAGTACAATGTTCTGTAGCAATAACTCATGACATGAGTAATAACCCAGATTATTCAGTGGGTGCAAGGGTAATTTTGCGGCCAGTTATGCAAGAATATGCCCTTACAGGTTTAATAAATGTAGAGAAGACGTTACCATTTGTGACTCTGACCTAATATTCATGGCTGTGTCTGATTTCTCACATAGTTTTACAGGCGAATCGCACCTCAGATGTCCTCACTTCTAAATACCGGATTAAAGACTTTTCTCCCCCAAGGAATTCTGAGGTTCCCTCAATCTGTAGTGATTAGGCGTTGATTAGAAACTCAGCATTCATACTTGAGCACAATGTATTGACACCAGCAACATTTAGGAGGAGAAAGAAAAACAAAGACAAGTAGCTTTTGGCTGCTACTGACAACTACAGCAGAATTTAAAGAGTTGCTCTTTCTCGCAGCCTCCACAAGAACTAGGATGAAGCTTCTAATACAAAATTAACCAGGGAGGATGTTTTGCCCAGCATGGCCACTAGACCAGAATCAAAAAACCCCAATCAAACAAACAAAAAAAAGCAACTACAGGAAGATGCCAGTCTCTGGAAGTTTAAGTACAAGCAACCACACATTTTTCTGAAAGCCTGAGAACAGAAACCCATTGTGTGTTGCCAGCCTAGAAGAAACAGAATTAGCTTGTGTCACCATTTGTAGATTGGGATGAAATTCACAGCACCTTGAATATTTAACTGAATTAGGAAAGGCAAAGCAACTCTGCTTTAAAAGGAAGCAGTTTGCACTAAAGCCAGCTGTCAAATACAGAACTTCTACTGCCATTGTTGCAAGTTGCTATTAACTCCTGATTAATATACATTATCCACACATACTCCCTTCAGCTGAGTTCAATACAAAATAATTTATTATTTTTAACTAAAGAAAAACTAAAGCACAAGAAACTGGAGTTACCTGTGACTCAATCTAACCTCAAGTGTGATGCTCTCCTTTGTTTGACCTCTATCACCTTCCTATATGTTGCTGACCTTCCACTGATTTAGTAAATGTACATGTTCTCAGCAGCATTTCAATTACATCAGAAACCTTTTGAGGAAAAAAAGCATTGTCAAATTCATAGGATACAAGGCCAGAATTTACACTGGGATTCAGATTCCCATTCCACCAGTGGCCTTACAGATGGGGACAAATTACTTAATTTTTTTAGTCCTTTTTATGCATCCTGTCACTTGCCTTGGCTATTCAGACATGGATGTTAAGGGCAGAAGAGCCCATAGTAGTTCTCTTATCTCACCACCTACATAACATTGGATGTAGAAGGCAAGAGCAACTTTGAACTTCACACAGAGTAATTGCAAGAAATTTCTTTCAGAGGTAAAAGAAATTCTAAGTACACACATGAAAATTAGCCACTTCTAATACATATAAGCCAGTAAAAAGATACCTAAATGTGGGAATGGACACACAAGTAAACAGAATAATGTATTGAATACCCGAGTTCAGTTGCTTCGGATGATGTCACTGGTGTTTTCTTTTGAGCATCAGCATAGAGACAACTCTGCAAGACATTGTAAATCCTTTTCGCAAATGGCTACCCTTGACTAAGTTTTATGGTAGTTGTCAGGTGTACAAGAGGAACCTGAGAATGATATTACAGGATATTAACTGCTGACTGCAGCACTGGTTTCCTGATATGCATACATTGTTGACTCCAAAACTACCAAGGGGATTTTCTGCATATTTCATGTTATTTATCTTTTTAATACAGTAGACCACGCACCAGTCTCTGGTAGGGAAAGCACAACAGCATTTGAGTAGCATTTAAAACGAATACATTAACTACATGTTAAATGCATGGCCTTATATACAGAGATCAGGTACAAATCTGACTGGAATATGAAAAAATTACACTTATTGGGGTAACCTCTGAAACACCTCAAAGGTTTAGAGGTTCTAACACCTACTGAAATGACACACTGGAGGATCTGATGAAGTCCTGTGTATTCCTTGTGAGCCCACCTTGACCGCAGGCTCCTAATTAAAACCTCACCTTCTTGGCCAAATGCTTCGCTGTGCTCTGGTTTTCCGCACTGCAATGGTGGGCTACTGTAAGGGGAAGCTCTATCTGGCACGCTAATAGGAATAATTTCATTTGGCATTCAAAGTGAGGTCTTTTTATTGACTTCATTAGGTTTTGGATGAAGACCTGAGACCAGTAAAAAGAATGTTAGAGTCTATGTGGCTGATTTTCAAATAGTGGAATAGCAATTAAAAAATGAGATCCATGGCTAACGAAAAGCTTTGATATATTTGCATTTAAAAGCTTGTAAACCATTTCCAGAACTGGCTTGGATTCTTTTTTTTCCCAAGTTTTCAGTCCAATTCACTTAGCAATATTCTCTGTACGCTGTTATTTTTAATTTATAAGGGACCTTGTTCTTATTTTCACCAAAGATCTTAATATTGTACTAAATTAGTAACTATAATTTAGGCAGGGTAAAAGGAGTCTTGTTTAACATGATAATGAAATTTATATTTTTCAAATTACTCCAGCTATAATCACAATTAAAATAAGAGTAAAACATGTTAATTATTCTGATTATTACTGATCTTAACAAGGCTACAGTCTAATAATCAGATCTTTTATTATAAAGAACTTTTGGTTTTCTTATTTCTTTTTGCTTTTCCTGCTTTCTCATCCTACCTTTTATTGCAGCTACTGTAACACATACTGTTACATGATACCCTTATACAGCATATGGGCATTTCAGGGCTGTAGAACAAGCCATTTTTAAATGGGCATATTCTTAACACTGCAAGAAGCAAGGTCACCTCAAGGTGGTGGGACAGCAGAGATGAAGCCACCCTTTTTTATATTGCTGAATATGGAACAACACTGGTGGGCACATAAAAACATTTTCTCTCACATATGCAAAGTCCTATCTAAATGTAGCTTTTAAGACTCAATAAATGTTTTTACTAACTGAACACCAAAAAAAAAAGAGCAAATTTTGTTTTGAATGACTGGAAAAATATATGTATCCTCCACAGATACCTTAGCTGAGGGTGACATATTGATGACAAGTATTAAAATAAGTAAAGCCCCCCTGCCAAGAAGTACCTCTACTTTTGTAGTGGTTACTGGGTTTCTGTTTCTTTTGTTAGTAGGGTTTGTTTGTTGTTTGGTTTTTTTATCGCAGACCTCCAAGTCTATACTTAAAACTACTGTGCTGACCACTTGCACTCATTATAGTTATCAAAACACTGTGCAGGAACTATGTCGGCAACTTCGGTTCTCTCAGGCATTTTTTTTATCTCAGCTAATTACATTTTCTCTGCCTAAGCTTTCCCTGTAGTTTCCTTCTTTCTGCCCTCACAACCAATTTTGCAGTTTCACTATGTGCTGTTAAGTAGGTCCAAATACAGTTTTCCCTGTAAGAAGGTGTATTTCAGGTACAATGGAGAAACAAAATTAAGACCTTTCTTTGTTCATTTTTATTTCACTGCCTCTCAGAAAAGTGAAAAATTATTAAAAAATTAAAAACTCTCATCTTCATCAGAAAGAAATTTCTGAAATCCTTCACTTCTTTTTCTAGCTTTAGAAAAGACAAACAGTCTGCTTATTGTTGAATACATCTACTGTATAAATTCCAAACGGCACCTACTGCAGAGACCTGGATTTGACATTATCTCTTCCCTTAGGATTATCTTTCCAAACAAATCCTTCAGATTCCTTAATTTCATCTACTTTTAATTACTATTTATATCCTTCAATGAAGTGGTCTTTCCCAAAGACTGTGCCACCCTTAGGAAAGGCAATATTTTTCATCTTCCATGCCTTCTTTTTGAAACAATGATAATTTTGAATCAACAAACAACAACATCATCTTGAAACAACAACAAAATCCTCTAAAAATATTGATCAAATCCAGTTTCAGGAGCAGATGAAATAATCCTTTCACATACAGATTTAGATAATTAGTCCATAAGCCACTTTGCCTTGTTAGCTTATACCAACTGAGACTGGTTACCAGGTGTTTTCAGATCTGCTCACACGTGTTTGTGTGGGGGTTTTTTAGGGGGACACCACTGCTCAAAAAAGAATTGACAGAGGAATCTCTCAGAAAAATCCAAGCTATGGATACTTCGAACAACTCTTTTCAACCTACACCCTCCTTGTCATTAAGTTTAGATACTTCTTCCCAGTCCATATGTAAACAAATACGGAAACAAATCCACAACACAGCCCATCAAACACGTCTACCCTCACAAATGCACGATCTCACCCCACCGAGCGCTCCCTCACCCAGCTTCTTCGTTCAAGCAGCAGCACAATTTGGTGCGTGCCAGCAGTTTTGGCTGCTCAGTGCCAAGCCCCTTTTAAATGCTTTTGCTACTTGGGGCCACCTTCAAAAAAACGACAGTCAAACCATGTAGCAGTGGTGAGCTCCATACTTCACTTCCTCCCCCCACCCTGCCTTGGCAAGTCTTTGAAGAGAAGAGCAATTAGCCATTAAGAGTGAAAGAAGTCAAACGAAAACAAAACAAAACAAAACCTGGGCTTGGGGTATTTTTTTTTCTTCTTCTGTCTGTTCCCTGACTGACATCAAGATTTCCTCCCTTGCTTCCAGAGGAGGATACCCAGGACCACTGAGAAGAAGAACAGAACAGACACACAACTGGGTAACTGAGCTCTGGAGGGCTGTGATCATCTACATCTGCAAAACATGAGGTTGGAAGCTCTATTCGCTCTTACGTAAAGGGACGTAGAGGAGTTGCAGAAAAGGTATGAATCATGAAGAAAAGAGAATCTTACACAGGTTATTAGTGTAGCTAATGATACATCTTCAACACTTGGTGAATTTAAGTTAGGCTTATGATCCGTGAGCATTCACAGAGCTCTGATACCAAAAATGAGTTTTGAGACCAAGCTGGTGGCGTGGGCACTATCCAAGAAGCATGGCTGAAAGAGAGGCTGAAAAGACAGTAATAATATTTTGAAAAAACAAGAATAAAAAGCCTTTGGAGCTCATGACAGTGCATAGCACTTAAGAACACCTCCAACTCACAGAATGATGAGAACAGTCATTCTCCAGTCATTGTTTGGTGGTTCACATGAAATAATTTGGGAAGGTGAATCCATTGTTACCAGTTTGAAGCAAAGAGCTAAACGGATGATGAAGATTGTGGCACCTTTCCCTGACAAACTATTCAGAGGTGGCTATAAGCAACTGAAAAAAAAATACCTTAAAGATGGAAGCTGAGCTTGCTCCGTGATCACTGAACTGTTAAAACCTCAAGTATTGCCTGTAAGCCTGCCCTCACAGGGCTGGATCTCCCTTCTCTTTGTTGGATCCTCCAGTAGTCTGCAAGGAATGGAGGCAAGCTTCAGCCAGGGTGAACGTAATCCACCCCTGGTATCTGCTCTATTTTCACTTACTGGACGACTCCTGGAAGCCTTTCACCCCCTGGCAATGTAGTGGTGGCCAGGTCCACTGATTTTCCTGGCCCCAGACACTACCAATGACCAGGCTGATGTAGGAGGAGCAAGAAGTATAGTCCAGAGAGGGAAGCAAGGCATGCTCCTCTGCAGTCAGGCGTAAGACTGTCAATTCAGAGATTCATTGCTCATTTGGGTTGCCAAAGCATCAAAAATAGCCAAAAACCCATGCCCATCTGCTGGTGACTGAAGGGGAAAGGGGGCTCTTCCACGTGTTCAAATGGGAAAAACTTATCGTTGCTGCTCTCCACAAATCAGCGAGGTAGAATATTTTATCTGGATTGAAACACATTTAAAAGGAGACTTGAGTAGCAAGACTATTCACTCATGGCACTTGCTGAGAGCTGGGTACCTGCCTTACCCTCTGTGCCTCTGAAAATCACTTCTCCCATTCGACATTCATCACCATTAATGCTCCTTCTGATCATGACCACCCTGTCCCTGGAGAACCTCTGGGAAAGAACCTGCATGGAATTAAAAGTCTGACCCAGAAGGAGGAAACATGTGGGCTAATTTCACTTTAGATTAAACTCAACCTGGACCACAGCAGCTTTCAGTGTGAATGATTTGATGGATTACCGAGTAATATTTTATGACATTTAGGGATGGATTTTTCAAAAGGATGAGACATTTATTTTTTTCTGAGGTTTTGCATTTTAAGGAGAGAACAGCCCTTCTGCTGCTTAGAATTTGAAAGCAGATAGCCTAGAGAGATGCTGTTCAGGGGTTTGATTTTTATTTTTAAACTATCCTCCACCCCAGCAAAAATAATGTTGTTTTCTCATTATCTTTCTGATGAATCTGCTTCACTTATTCACGTTTTCATAAAGTATTAGTGCATCTAGCCCTGGAAATGTCTTTTTACTCAAAGACATGTTTTTCCCATCTCAAGTGGCATAGACTATATATCTCTAGGAAAGCAATAATGTACAAGAGTATATAGTATAATGTAGCACCTATTCATATAATTCCAAACAGAACATATACATGCAGCTTTATTCTGGTTGTAATTTAGATATATTGACTAATATAACCTTCTTTATAGTGGGAACCCAGTTTTTTATTATGCACATGAATTGACTATTAATAAAAATTGTTTGCACTTACACAGCACCTCACCCAAAGAAACTCTGAGAATTTCTCAGTGACATACATTTCTGTTTTGCAGAGGTCAAGAGCTAGTACTTCCAGGTGCAAAACCATTTTTTCAAAATTAGGCAGCAAGCTGGGAAGCAGGTGAAGAAATAAAACCCAGATCATTAAAAATTCTCACATTTCTTAGTCATCTCCCCACTGCTTTGGGGAGGTAAGACTCCTACAGATATGAATATAACTCACTTAACTTGAATACTGACATTAGTCAAGATACAGTGATGCAGGCTTTAGCCACACCAGGAAAGCACTCCAAATTCCTGTCAGGGTGTTGAAAACCTATATTGATGTCTATGCCCCTCTTGGTTGTAGCTGGATTAGCAGAAAGGCTGTACCAGGAGTCAACTACAAAGACTTATACTCCAAGCCTAAGCTTTATTCACGTTGGGATCCTGCTCATCATCCCACAGGTGGTTTTGTGATGGAGATGCCCTAGCAACTTAGAACTATATATAGATTTCACCGTATCTACAGTATCTTCAAGGGAGCTAAATAAAGAATCTAAACCGTAAGTCATCCTGACTTAGCTCCATGAGGCTACATCACTGAACATGCAAACTTGTCAGACTGCATCTGTTGTCCAAACAGTGAAGAGAAAACAAAAAAAAAGCCAAACTCCCAAACTCCTACTGCAGACCCTGCCGAGTTGAAAACACCATCAACATTCTTAAAGAGCCACTTCGCGGTTGACTTTTCTGACCATTCGGTGACGATCGCTCATATGATCTTAACTCAGAGCATCCTGACTGAAAGCGAGAGAATCCTGAGGCCCAAAGAAATGGCTTGGTTTATCCCTAAGTTTCCTTTTAGCACACACAGTGTGTTTGCAAATCTCACCCTTAGAGCGGGCTTAGGCTCAATCCTGGCAGACAGCGATGCACCACCCATCTTTACAGTAAGTAAAGGTGTATCCAGCATGATGTTAGGGCTCTAATACCGCAAAAACAGTGAGCTGTGTTTCAGATACAAGCTGTGTATCTGAAACACTCCCAGAAACGATCTAACCATCTTAGAAATTTTTCAATCGCCTCTTTACTCGTGAGTCTGCTAATGTTCCGTAGCATTTACCTTTTCTTTTCTTTTATTCCTAGCTCCTGTTTAGTACATCTGTAACTACAGCCTTGATCTGAACAGCTAATAGCTTGATCCTAATTACAGGGTCAAGTAAACAGGCAGGCTGACATTGCTTTAAAAAAAACCACCACCTTTTTCCACTTTGCTGCCTCTGGGTTTATGGGTCTCTGCTGTGACAAGCACAGTGCAAGCTACTACCCAGGTTAACATAACACTGCTTCATCATTGTCTACCATTAAGAGAGACATAAATGCTTTTACATATCTTCTTTTGTGGTTTATTTAGAGGATGTGAGCTGCAGAGAAACCATGGATAGGAAAGTACACCTATCCAGTGTAACTATTGATCATAGATACAAGCTCTACCTGTGTGCCAAGTTCACCTGTGATGATTTTAATTTCCTATCCAAATTCTGCTGGTAAGGGTGACCCTTCCAATTTCATTTTGTTGTAAAAAGGAACAGTACATGACCTATATAACAGGTAGCAAAAGGATCAGGGTTATCCTTCAGGTTAGGTATGTGATGTCAGTGAATGAATAGCACATACCTGCACTCATGGTAATGTTAAAACTGGAGAAGGGCTTTTTGATTACCTGGAACTGGAATTAACAGCTCATTGGGATATACAAGATAATTCACATATTTCAGTGTCACTTTTCAGGCTGCTTGATTTGCCAGGCAAAAATCAGGAAAATGGTACGTACATTCCTAAGACATTTAAAAATGCTTCAACGTGCATATCTGTCTTAGTACGGCATGAACTCAGGTGCCAAGTCCAAACCTCTAGTATCTGCTACCTCCCTCCTAATGCAGCCAATGACACCTCCCGTCAGAGCTTGCAGTGTGAAGACGGGGTGGAAGATTTCTCAAAGGCACTTGTTTCCAGAGAGCTGTTACACACTGGCTTTCTCTAGCTGGCAGAGCAGTAGCAGGATATCAGAGTAAACAATGTGGAAGTTAAGCAAAAACTTAGAGTAAGCTGGCTAGAAAGGCTTACAGAAGGTGAAGATGAAGACACTGCTTCTGTAACAAAAATGTGATTACAAGCTTTAGGCCAACGTCAAACATTCTTTAGACACCAATAACCTGAGGTCAGGTGCTACTCAACTCCATAAAGCCCATGACATATTTTGTTCTATTATTGGTCATTAGAAAGAGGTTCTTGGACCTTTTTTTCTGTGTGTGTGTGCTTCACCATCTTCAATGATTCTCTTCACCTATGAAGGAAACTTTTATAGCATGTGAAAACAATGAGATGAGTTCTACCTCTCAGTGTTCTCAGGAAAGCCGAATACAGGAAAGCCTCAATACTTCAGTTTGTCTTTATGTAGGCTATAATGAATCAAGGTTGTTGTTATTGCCCATATAAAAAGACTTAATAATTAACTGGTGTTGCTTCAGATTTGTTATATTAAAGCACATAATGGCACAGTTGATAAACTCCCTCTTTATCATGCACACCTAGTTGTCTCCTGCTGGCTTCAGATGACAGAAAGTTTGCATTCATCCCTGGGGGGTTGCCTCCTAAGTCATAATCTTTTAACTTACCTCTTCCCATGGCCAGGAAAAAAAAAAAAAACAACAACAAAACCAACCAACCAAACCAAAAAAAAAAAAAAAAAGGAAATAGGCAGGGGTTTTAGTTTATCCCTAGGGAAATTTAAAACCCTTCTATGAAACACATTTTTATTTTTAGGTTTTGATACTTTTTATTTTCCTCATAATATATGAAATAGTATCTAGCAGGGCTTGACAAATCTGTTCCTGCAGTTAATTCAGCCCCCAGTTCAGAAAGTTTTATTTTTCCAGGTTTATTAAGACATAAAAATCAATCTTGAGCCCGATTCATATCTAAAACAACCTTCTGGAACTGGCAAAAGCAAATAAGTAAACAGAATGAGCATTAAAAGTTCAGAATGGAATAAAGCACTATTAGTATTTCTAGTTATTGATAGCCTTGTTTGAGGGAGGACGGTGGAAAAGTGTTTCTCTCCATCTGCAGAGATTTGGAAACCTTAAGATAAAAGGTACACGTGAAACTAAAATGGACAAGCAACTCTTTCCTAGGACCTGGGATCCTCCTTGTACCAGAGAAGAAAGGTTTATCTCTTGTTTCTTCTCAATAGTGAAACTACTTAGTGGCTGTTCAAAGGCTTGGCTCATTTAAATCCCATCCAGCACACGAAAAAGAGTCACGGTGAGGAAGGATACTTAATGTTTCATCATATTCCACAAAAAGAAGAATACAAGCCCAGGAAAAGCATTGCTCATAATTTTAGTTAGTCAAGGCTCCACATGGAGTTTTGTAGATAAAGCAAAAATTAATTCTTGGTCTTACCACGCACACTCCTAGAACCACCTGTGACTTATCTAAGACACCAAGTATAAAGTTAGTTGGTGCCAGCTGGAAACTGAAGGTCTACCTGATTATTTGACTTGGACACAAAGGCATGGGAATCATTCTACACAAAAATGTCAAAATATGGTCCACTAACTAATTAGAATATTAGAAGTCTAGAGAAAAACAAGTGAATAAGCAACCAAAGCAGGCTGCCTTATACCAAAAACAGGACGCAAAAAGAACGAGAAGTTGCTCTATAGCTATCAGACAAGGGAATATTGGCAGGTGTTATACTGACTTACACAAAATGGCCATTTCCTAAACAAGTCAAATTCTCTTTATAATTAGACTTGTGCAAACACTAGATTTCTAAGAATTCTTTGTCATCACAATGATTTAGAATCCTCTGGCCAACTTACCAATGTCTGGTTTAGACCTGACCATCTATACCATAAGCTATACCATTCTGCTGGTCTTAAAACTGAACTACCTTCTGTGATAAATATTGAGATACCATCGCTTTTTAACTTGAGGGTTTGTCAATAGGTTGAACAAACAAAGCTTTCATACAATCTCAAAGATCTCGAGCAAGAAGAGATGACAACAAGCAGATGCCTGAACACATCTTTCAAAATCCTGATTTTTCAGGATATCAGTATTTTGATAGAGGTGATGTGCGACTATATCTCCAGACAGACATCTTCAATACAGAAAAAAAAACCCTCCCTACTTGATCAGCAGTTGCTTCTAGCCTCATAAATTCCAACAGAAAGAGAAACCATAAATCGGTGGGAAAAGTTAATAAGCAAGAAAGTGTAATTTTATGGCAGGAATTTTAAGCAGAATATGCAGCTTTGCTACTAGTGATGAAGTATTAACAGCCTTTGGTTTCTAGCAGTTTGCAATACAAGAAAGGACAAGCCTTGAGGCTCAAGGCACTTGACAGGTACACAGCTCTCCACCTCTCTCTCCTCAAGTTTCAGAGCGCAGTAATTAGGTACTAGCAAGGCCCACAGCATGTTTGTCCTTCAGTAGCTGGCAAATCTCTGCTGTAGAATAACTAGAGCACATTAGCTGAAGGAGAAAAACAAAAAGAGGAAGCAAGCAAGCCATGCCAACATGTGAAACCTATCTATTCTTTCACTTTGATTTTTCACATTCTCCTGATGACAAGCGAAAGAGATTCATTTAAAAGCTTATTAAAAGCATGTTGTTTTCCCCCAAGTACACACATAACGTTTTGGAATTCTCACTCTTGCCATCTTTAGCAAAGTTTCAGTAATAAAGAAAAGGAGAGGAAAACCCAACAAATTCTACCTGGCAAAGAGCCAGAGCTCCAATTACAGCAAGCACCATGGGAATAAAAGTAATAGATTTTAATTGGTGCCCAAGGGGAAAGGTCAGTCCCTTTGGAACAATGAGAGTCTTTGGTGGTAATTGACTGAATGCTCCTGTGAGAGCTTGTAAATGTCAGCAACACACTTGAAACGTTAGCAAAAGGAAAGGTTTGGTGTCCTGGAATATATGGAAGAGTTTTGCTGGTAGAGGTATTATAAAAAGAGAACGGTGAAATGCTTTAACAAGGGATGTGACTTGGAAGATAGCTTTCAGCTTCAAGGTTCGAAATGCCAGACACATTTCAAAAGGTGTGGGAGAAATTTACTTATTTTCAAGATGAAAAAGGAGTACTGCAGTGCACACTGGTGTTAGACACACAGGGGTCTGGGGCAGCAGATGATTTGTGAACTTTGCCCACTGCTACACTGGATGACTGACTTAAGCTTTTTTTTTTTTATCCCTCCATAATGACCTAGTGCAACTCTTCTCCCAACCAGGCTTTGAGTGATGTTTCCTCCTCCTCCTTCTTTCCTTTTTTTTTTTTTTTTTTAGTAATATAAATGAAGGGTAAAAACTTCCACAGGTGAGATGCAGTTTGGGATTCCCTGCCCCAGAAAGGTATGGTACAAAAGAAGATCAGATCTTCCAGAATTTGATTAATTAGGAGCAAAGATCATTTGTTTGGGCTAGGATTTCAACCTAAATCCTGTATTCGATTCCTGAGACAGGAATCTGCAGCTGATTATTTTCTGACCTTACCAAAACATACCTCTCTGAAGATTGTCTTCCCAAGGGACTCACATCTGAAAGTTCTTGCTAAATTTAACTTGCTCACCTATCACAAATTACTTGACTAATATCATTCCCTCCTCCTTTTTCCATTGCCATTTGTTGTTCACTGAATTGCCTTCTGATTCTCCATATTTCCTCTGATGAAGGAATAGGGTATATGGTACTGGAGACTGTGAAGAGGTTTTATGTGTACACAGAGAGATACAGAGACCTAAACACACATGTGCAGAGGAAAATTCAGTGTTTTACTGTATTGAAACTGTTACAGGCAGACTTTTAACATGAAAGAATCAGCAAAGTGATTAAGAATGTAATTTAAGTATCATTATTAAGTTCCATTGTTTTCAGTAGGATTTAGCTTGGTAAATCTCTTAACGATTTAAACGTGGAAATTTTTCAAAACAAAATGATTTAGCTTTTCACCACCAACATTGTTTAATTTAACGGTGACCTACAAGCCAGAAAAGCCTTGGAAAAAATACCCAACTGGTTTGAATAAGCGCTTTCCATCAATATGAATTTTTTCTTTCTCTAAATAGCAAATATATTATTCATAATGTTCTATATGTAATAAAACCCTTCATAAATTTTATTCTTTCCTGGCAAAGAATGTGTTAATTCAAATGGTTCTTATCTTTTGAAAGTATTTCACCACCTCCAGTTTTATTAACTGCCCTAGCAGTTTAAGAAAAAGCAAGAAAACAATTTGTGGAAATAGCAACACTCAAAATTTACTATTTCCCTTAAATCCTCACATGTCCTTCTTAGCAAATCTATATAAAAACACTGTGAAGGTATTAACGAGACCTGGACAATCACCACGGTCTGATTACCCTCCCCTATCAATGAAAACATTAATGGGAAACAGTGGTCTAGGGCCTGATCCATTGTATCAGAAGACATAGCAAGAACTCCTCTGATAGTTTTTCTGGGAACATAATTTGGTCTACTCAATTAGTGTCAATCTCCCTACACTGCCCTCAGCACCATCTCCAATTATCGCCATTTTAACTGCTACACTTCCTCAACAGTCTTCTCTCCTTTGCTGTCACTTATCCCTATCTGACTCCGGGAAATCTCTCACTGTCCCTACAATAAGAAAGCTAAAACTTTCACTGAGTGGCACTAAAAGGAAAATCCTCTTTACAGCATTTGCAATATTTTTACCAGACACTGAATTATTCCCATTTTCTTCAATAAGCTTGGCTGCTTCCGCAATGACCCATTACTTTCAATATGATCTATAAGTCATCCCTTGTTGGTCTCTAATTCTCATGTCATCTGCATACAAGTCAAATTCCACATTTTCCTAGCAGTAGACAACTTTGTAATTACATCCATTAATCTTTGCCATCACTCCCCTCTCTCTGCATTTACCAGCATTTATCCATCAGAAGTTTCATAATAAAAAATATTTTCCTTGTGTATTTTCTTCACTTTCTTCTCCTTGTACTGCAAGTAGGGCTAGACAGAAGGTGTAGCACTCAAGTGCCCTGTCATTTAGACATTAATTTCTTCATAATAAAATATTTAAACTACAGAAAGAGTGAGCAATTGCAATCTGCTGGTAAACGTGCCCTACAGATTACAGTACCTGCTAATTAACAGATACTACACATTATTTTGTTGCAGGTCTGGCAAGGGAGGGTGAGTTCAGAGCTTCTGTGGTCAATACTCAAACATCTGTAATTTGTTTACATTATCAGTTCCAATCCCCAACAAGCCAGCCATCATATGGTTATGCCACAGTATTATGCTGCTTTCATCTTTAAGGCCAACTTCTGAAGTCATATAGTAACAAGACAATAACCACATTTCATTATCAAAGAAGTACGTTCCGACCACAACACAGCAGAGAAGTGATAAAAACGTGAGATTTAGGTATGTCTCTTTAATGGCTCAGAACCCAGAAGGTAAATGAAAACAACCCTGCTGTACATATTTTTAGTCCAACTTCATGGGACATCGAACAAGCTGATTTTCAACTGCTTGGGGCTAATTTTTCATAGAAAAAAAAAAAAATATATATATATATATAATCAATGTTATGGCAACTGGCTTTTTTCCTGGTTTAAACAGCCTGTCTTACTTATGGAAATGGATGGAGCTACAAGTTTGACAGTAAGACAGGTTTGCTCTGTAGTTAGACACATTCTTGCACTACCATCAATCCCTGCTGCCCGTATTTGGGCTGCAACGAACAACATATCATTGCTCTGCTCTCTAAGCTGCTGGCATATATCCTGCTTTGCCAAAAGGGATATCATGTGTTCCAGGATATTCAGTAAATCACTGAGGAATTAAAAAGGGATAAAAGAATTGAAGGACATTCAACAAGAGATAATCTTGCATGAATTTTAACTGTTCAGTTTGAAGAAAACTGAGGTTGGAATCAGAATGGAAAGAAGATCTTTGAAACCCTCAGCCTGGGTGAATCTTAGCTCTAAAACTGAATTCCATGGCTTGTACTTCCCTATCATTAGTTTCAACAGTCAGTGTGCCCTTGGAGACTCCTGTGAGATACAACGGCTTACTGTAGCAATGCTTTGAGTGGGAAAATGTCAAAACTGCCAGCATTTTGATAGGCTTACAAGAGCAGCAGTGGAATAAATGGGCTTTGATTTCACTTCATATCCAAGAAGAGATATGGATGTAGAATAACGGCAAGGGCTTTGCGTGTAACGGCTATTGTGAGAGCTGTCCTATACTGCAGCCATGAATCAAGAAGTTTGGTAGTGAATGCTGCCTGACACTTCAAAAAGTCAAAATATTCACTTTGAAAGATGAGACCCTGTCTTCACTTTGTTAACATGGACCAGACACTTGTTAATTATTGGTTTCCCATGAATTGGGTATTAAAGACTAACAATACAGCACCAGCTCTTCAGTCACTGCCACTTTACACATCTTCATTGATGTGTTAGAACATATCCCAAACACATGAGGAACAATCTATATTTCTAAACTAATAAAAAACAATGGGAGTGGGGGTGAAGGGGAAGGCAGAAAAGACAAGTCTTCTGAATTGGAAATCAAGTCTATACTTGATTATCTGGTGCACAGGTAGTAGCAGTAGCCTTGAATCTAGAAATACTACAAGCAGAAGCGAAATTTGTAATATATGTATTATCATAAGGATAAAACACTTTCCAGTCACCACAAACAGTGGCTTGTAAAAGCAGTAGATTTACTCTATCACTACTGCTGAACTGCAGAAAGTGAAAAATTTCTTAATTCAAGGGGTGAGAAATCCCTTTTTGTGTAAGCAGTGAAACGTTTACATGTGTATACTGATACAGGAAGTCCACTG
This sequence comes from Nycticryphes semicollaris, assembly GCA_013400055.1. Lineage (NCBI taxonomy): Eukaryota > Metazoa > Chordata > Aves > Charadriiformes > Rostratulidae > Nycticryphes > Nycticryphes semicollaris. Next base: position 1,172,163 of record VXBJ01005960.1, read on the forward strand.
ATCCACCCCTACAGTCTAAGATAATAATTCTGACCTTTGTAGGTTTAGGATTTCAACTCTTTTCTGATCAGGAGGTGAAATCTTAAGCCAAAACTACTGAATGAAACCAATGCAGGTCATTGTATTTAGAGAAAAGATACACATGAGGAAGAACCCCCGTGTTCTCCTGATGGAAAACCCTCGGGGAAAAGATATGTGTAGTGCTATCTACCTCAAACTGCCTGTCAGTACCTATCAGAATCCCATCCCACATTCCCTTGACTCACGCTCTCCAAAACATTCTCTCTGAAATAAAAGATGAGGCTGTGAAGAATCATTACCTGTGTAACAGCATAGAAGATATTTAAAACAAATCTGGGGGCTTCTTCTTATACTTTCCTGTACTATACAGGGTTTAATCCAAACAAAAGTTATCATTTCTTTGAAAAGGGTTCCTCCTTTTCAAAAGGTAAGAAAATACTTTCATTAAACATCTCCTTGAAAATTCCTGGGCACTACATTTTTTTTTTTTTAAAGAAAAAAGAAACCCAACCAAAAAACCAACCAGCATTCACATCTGTCAGACAATGCCTTTTTGGTCTCTTATGAGTGTCTCTTTGAAGGTGGCACTCACAGCCTCCAGCTAACAAGGACCTTTCCTTCCATATGAAAAGAAAAGAGCAACAGAATAATTGATTTTATCTCTGCAAGGGTGGACTGCAGTAGTACTCTGGGCTATTGGCATGACTGATCGACTGTAGACCTGAGGTCTCCCACTGTGCCTAATTATTAAGTATGCCATCCCTTGACAGTCACAGGATCTGGCTCCTTCTACAGTGAGGTGTGCTAAGAGCTCTGCTGAGCTCTGACCTCTCAAATATAAACTGATGGTCTTTACATTAAGATTTACACAGGCCTGAAGACACCACTAGAAATAACTGCTTTTCCTTGAGTAACAAAAAAAGAGACCCACCATCATATCAGGCTTCTGAAAGCTTCCATGGTGAGACAGGTCAGAGAGGATTTTTAGAAGTGTTCCCATCTGATTTCAGCAAGTCAGGGTAGCAGCTTCTAGAGAAACAGCAATGTCAGCTTCAGCTGGAGCTGTTCATCTCTATGCCATGGACGTTTTCCCCAACTCCCATACCAGCAGCTGCAAAGGCCAGTGTAAAGACACAGTTCTAGGTCTTAGCCTGTAGGCAACTGGGCAGTTTACATTCCAAAACCAGAACCTCCTTGAAGCAACTGAATTCTTCTAATAATACAGGATACAAAGTAGCACTCAGTCATTCTTGTTTCAGCTAATAAGGGTAAATCTCCTGTCTTGACTGACAGAAACATTTGCCAATTATTCTCTCCACCAATTTCCACTCAATGCTAGAAAGGACAGAAGGCTGGGCCACCATTCCTTTCATTTAAAACTCATTAATAGAAATTAATTTGAAGTAGTTGGGGATCCAGCCAGCACTGAAACCCATGCAATTATATTTACAATAAATATCCGTTATCTTGGAGCTACACACACAACAGGACAGTGCTTAACACACTGTGATAAAGGTGTTAATCACAACCACTAAAAATAAAAGACGAGGAAGGCATCTGTAATCCATTCATCTTCAGTGAGAAAGAAAAGAGGACACTGCACTGCAGAGCAATTAAAATGTGAACAGTTGGAGGAATAAAGGGAAAATTCAAGGCAGGCCTGCAGAAAGGAAGAGGGAGAGAAAACAAACCCCAAAAAAACTAACAAAAATTCAAATCCACAGGAAATATCTGATGGACTAGTCCTATTAATAGCATAAAAGTTGCCGGCAGATAGTACCACCCAGCATTTTATTAATTAACTGGAGATAAACAGATACAAGGGGTTTGAAAGTACAAAGAACGAATGGGCTGCACAAACTGCCTTTTTGCAAAGAACACAGTGTGCTTTGTACAGGGATGCAATGTCTAAATTAGCCAGCAGCACTTTTTTAAGTCAAAGAAAACCTCTCGTTAAACCAGTTGTAGAGTTCCCATCATCACTCATTCCCGTTTTATTTGCATAGGCCTATGATTTTCTATGCAATGTTGGAAAGCAGTCTATCTGAAAGGCTTTTATAAAGAAAGGCCATAAACTTCTAGGAAAGCGTGTAGCAAACTTTAGCAAAAAGGGATTGTCATGGTATCAACTTGGATTTCTATTTTAGTTTAATTCTTAACCCATCAGTGCACTATTCCCAACCACTATTTCTTCATGTAGAAGCATTTAAATCAAGTTATTTCCCCTGACAAAAGGCTCTCTGCACCTTACAAATAAACCAATGTTGACATACCTAAGCCTAGGGATTTCCTGCACGCTGGGGATTCTCTGTTCTGGAGACTTGTTGACAAATACTCAAACAGGCTCTGTGTCTTTGGCAAGATCTATGTGTTACAATTTTTTTTCGCCCCTGATTTGTGTCATCACTCATACAACCAGGTAGTACAGTAATTCAGCCAAAGAAGAGAACACTGAAAAACAGAGTTTCCACCTCTCTTATTGCTAGGGCTTATACATCGCCATGGCACTCACCTTTTTTCTGTAATTTGCTTAAGAAAATACTATAATTCAGAAAAACACCGAGTAACAGTGCTAGGTCATAAATTTAAGTTGTAAATAATGGTTGAATTTGCTTTCCATTTTTATTTTCAAAGCACCTTTTTGTAATACAACATTGTCTACAATGCCTGGTTGCAGGATTTAATTTTGTTCAATGGAGTCAAGAATTAGAAGTCGGGAGTTTTGAAAAGAACAAAATTGGCATTCGTAGACTGCAGGAAGCTCTGCAAACCCTGTGTATTTATGGATACGCTCTTTTTCTAGATGGAGAAGGGCAAACAAATTATAACAAACAATTTATTCAACACATGTTGCTGTTTGTTCTTTTTCAGAATGTGAAAGCCATCAGAAATTCACGAGCAAATCTTTTATTTGAATCAATCCAACTATGCACTTTCTACAGTTCATTGTTCCAACTGCTCTGCTTTTCAAGGAACAGACAAGACTATGCGCAGCATACACTTGGGTTTTTTTCATTATAAGGAATCAGCCTTGAGTCAGCAAATTTCAACATTTACCTTCTGTTTCAACGGGACTATTCCTAAAAGTCATGAGTGTACTAAAATGACTTTTTTTTTTTTTTTTCCTTTTTTCACAAGAAAGCAGCTTCAGTAAGCTAAGCACATGCTGGCCCCACTACTTTAGTAAGGTCTCTTGTCCAATAGCTTCAAGATTAAAAAAAATTGCACTGTTTCTTTTCCACTACTGAAGAAGCCTTTTCTCTCCGCTACGGAATGCCTTGCAGAACAAAGAATATTGAAGACTGCAGGTGTAGGCAGAAATATCACCTACCTCATCTAACAAGTATTTAGGGAACACACACTATCACCATCTGCCCAGTATTAACTGCAGCAGTGAATAAACCCTTCACACAAACAGTGTGTGTTGTAAAATTAATGGATTTAGAGCACTTGTGTCCTTCATTTAAAAACAAACAAACAAACGAACAAAAAAATAAAGAGAGAGACAGTCTGCAACTACCTGCCCAGCCCACATTAGAGAAATAAGATTCATCTTCCAGAGTTCCTCACATTTTGGCAAGGAATATCAGGTTTCAGGATATGCAAGTTCTTGGTAGCAAAATTTGTAAATATGTTTCCTTCCTCTTTCCATTCCATATCAGGTATAATTAAAGACCCTTCTGCTTTCACCACAGAAGTATTTTTTAGTATGGAAGTAAAATACAGACCCACGCTTTCTTCCCCACACCCTCTTAAATCCTGAAGGACCAGCTTGAAGTTAAACATTTCTTGGAGGAATGGCCCACTGCTTTACAGAAATACCACAAGGAAGGCCTCCAAAAGTTTTCCCTGCAGGCCTAATTCTATTCCTGCTGAAATAAGTTTTGGAAAATTCAGTCTTAGACCTTTACACACGTCCTTTCATCCCAGGTGTTGCAGCTTTCCTCTGGCACTGTCCCATATTGATTATAGGCCAACTTCAGTGCAGTCTACTGCCAGAACGGGCAGTTCTACGCTTCCACCTGAAAGCTTTTTCCCTTCATCTATTCAGGTTTTGAGCTTGGAAGGGAATAGTCTTCAGGCAGCTTAGTCCTCAATCCAGCTCACCAGATGGCTGCACAAACAAGGGTGGCAATGCAAAGGGGGGGGAGTGGGAAGGTGCAGCCAGAGGTAATGAAGGATTTTCAGCGCCCATCTGCGCTTAAGTTGGCTTAACATGGTTGCAAAACCCTTAATTTCTCTTAGGCTTCTCTGTACCACAATAGCTAAGGGATCATGCAGATTTTGCCCAGATAAAACCCTTCTTAGTTCTAGAGAACAGTGCTATTATGCCCCAACAAACATCAGGCATGTTTATATATAAAACCTCCACACCATAGGTGCTGTGCCAGGAGATCAACCTTTCAAACCTCAAAGCTGAAGGACATTTGATTCTTTAGGCTCTAGTGTAAAGCTTTGTATCTTCTTCAGGGTCAGCTTCAATTAGATGGCATCTCTCCACTAATTCGAGACCACTTAATCCCAGTCCTGACTTTCATCAGGAGACTCGAACCCAAACTTTTTCTTGTTTCTTTCAATTAAGATGATTTATCTCTCTACCCTTACATCTTTCCTCCAGTCTTGTATAATCATACCAAGATAGGTAGGTATGAGGAATCAACTGAGTGGCATTACAAAGGTATGTGGTAGTCAACTTCTTTTTTTTCTGAGGGTCTTCCGGCAAAACCTAAATACATCAGAATAGGTAAGGACTAGAATTCCACTGCTATAGTCCATAAATCACAATACCATTAAGAAAGCACTTGATAGCTGTCTAGTTAATACCGCAACAGGCAGCTGCCTGTAGCAAGGAAGTGAAATGCATGATCCCAAAACTCCACTCTAGTTTTATCTTCCAGTATTTGCAAACACTGTTGTACCAGAGGAAGGAAGGAAGCCTTTGAACATCAAAGATTCCTTGGTTATGAACAGGTGAGGAAGCACAGAGTGGGATCAAGTATAACCTGCCACATGTCCACGCCTCAGCTAGTGGCAAGGACTTCCACTTAAAAGTAGTTGGAGAAAAGTATGTGACATTAGGATGTGATTTGTATCATGCTACGGTCAATTTCTTGAACAGGTGAAATGACTCATAGCTAGAAGTGCCTGTTTCTTTTGAACACAGAACTACAAGAGAACAAAGCTAAGGATTGTGCTCCCGGGTTCGGCAGCTCCCTCTTCCTTTCACTGTCTGTCTTAAAGAATACATAAATGATTCACTATAATGAAAACAGCATCATAGTGACCTCAGCTGCCCAAATATACACAGCCTCCTTCAGAGACAAGCCTTCACTAGCATTTTCTGCCGAGTCAATTCAGCTAAGAAAGCAAGGAGAGAAAATTACTGCAGCCAGATCCATATTCCCTCTGGTAGAGGAAAAGAGCTAGAGCTGGGCCTTCCACCCACTGTGTGTACACTGTAGCATCACAGCTGCTACATCAAGAGGACAATGGTGTCACCACTGCCATTTGTTTAATCCCGTTTTGATTTTTCTTTTTTTTTTTTTTTTTTCTGGACCAACCTATGAAGAAATTAGAAATTGCTAATAATTTCAGGATGATGTAAACTCCTTTTGAGTTTCCACACCAAAACACCAGTAGTAATAATAATTGCCTACCGTCAAACATGAGAGTTAAACCCTTTTTTAAAACAGCATGCAAATGGGAACCTGTTAACACGATATTGTTTGCTAGAATATCCATATGCTAGCATATGTGAGACTACAAGTCTTCCTCATCATCATCATGAGCTACGCTTCGTCACTTCCTATTGCATGCCTCCAAATGACAAAGATTTTGTCAAAAACATACCTCAAAGGCAGCATCAGATTCCTTTTATGAATATGTCAGTGTTATAACTTCTTAGTAAATTGTTAGTCAGTAGCATGCTCGTATGATTAAAACCTTCTGGGCTTTGAAAAGCATTTTCTCTGTAGGAATTTGTCAAATCCCGTTCAGTTCACTATTGGGAGCACTTAAAAGACAAATAATGTTACATTCAATCTGGCCACCGTAGAAGCATTTCTGCTGTTTTAATGAGTCTCTCTCATTTTCAGACAACAAAACTGATCATCATCCAGAAGGCAAGCAAACAATTAAATGCAAGATACCTATTATACCTATCCATTTAATGGACATCTTCTGCTAGCGTATATTCCTGAAAGTACACTGGTAGGTAGCACAGCTGGTACAAACTGCCTTACGTTTTGGTAAATCTGTATATTTTTTCAAGGGGGAGAGAAACAGAAAGAGATAGTTTATGGCCATTTAAATAGTAGCAGATATTGAAGAGAAGGGGAGAAATACCAGGACAGAAATTGCCTCGTAAAGTCAAAGAGAGCCAACCATATTATCACCTACCTTACGTTTGTTTGTTGGACAAACATACAAGTAGCTCAAAATAGTCTTCAGGCCAACTTTATCATTCAGTTTCTCATATGTTGTCCCATAATCTGTTGACCTACAATTCAAAGAGAGATTTCCTAAGTACAAACACTTAATCACACAACCACAAGTCACTTGGCGGCTTTTCAATATAAGTCATGCTTTACATAGCGGAATGGCTCTCTAGAGCTTTTTGAATGATTCATGTAGTATATAATGATACTTAATTATATACACACAGCATCATGTGAGTGCTTATAATTTGCATTTAAATTAGATTAGGAAAAATTAAACCAGCATCTTCCCAAAGCATTTTAAAATAAACATGTACAATAAGAAATGATAAATTCCGCATATAGAAGATGATAACGATTGTCAGAAATGCCAAATAGCAGATAGCAAGAAACTAAAGTCATCAATTCATTGTATGCTCCAAGTTTAGACTAATTTTGTTAAGAGTCTTTTCTCAGCATATTCCAAAGTAGCTGCTCCAGCTACTTTGTTCAGTGAAATTAGTTTAGTTTTCTGCAAAAAGAAGCTATAGCCTTTTTGAAAACCTAACTACATGAGCATCACACCTACAATTGACATGGGCTTTTTTTTCACGTGGACAAGCAGAGAATATGGACACACCTGCTTTATTCTTGCTTCAAGAGCCACCATTCAGTATAGAAAATACTTTTCTGACTTGAGGGTTGCATTATCTACGTGTCTTGGGGAAAAACAAAGTAAATAAAACTGTGCAGAATTCCTCTTACATCCACTCTAAAAATGTTACTAGAACCAAGATCAATTATCAGCAGCGGTTTTGTTCATTATACAGCTCGTGCTTGCCTGAGTTATGTCTTAATATCCAGGGGATTTAGATAATCAGCACAAACCAGTACAGCTGGTACCCACAAACTGAAGAAAAGTGACACATATCTGGGTAACAGAAACATTTAAAACTATAGTATATTCTTGCAGACAATTAATCTGCATCTTGTGTTTAAAATGTACAGATGGGTCCACACCGAACTTTAAATGCAAGCAGTAACATGAATTTTCTCTTCTGCTGAAGTCACAGAATCACAGGATGGTAGGGGCTGGAAGGGACCTCTGGAGATCCTCTAGTCCAACGCCCTGGCAAAGCAGATCCACCCAGAGCAGGTTACACAGGATTGCAGCCAGGCAAGTTTTGAATATCGCCAGAGAGGGAGACTCCAACACCTCTTTGGGCAGTCTGTTCCACTGCTCTGTCACTCTGTTTTTCCACATGTTGAGATGGAACTTCCTGTATTCCAGTTTGTGGCCATTGCCCCTTGTCCTGTCACCAGGCACCACTGAAAAGTGTCTGGCCCCATCCTCTTGCCCTTTAGATATTTCTAAGCATTGGTAAGATCCCTACTCAGTCTTCTCCAGATTAAACAGACCCAGGTCTCTCAGCCTCTTCTCAAAAGAGATGTGTTCTAGGCCCTGACCATCTTTGTAACTCCCTGGTACTCTCTCCAGTAGTTCCTTGTTTTTCTTAAACTGGGGAGCCCAGAACTGAACACAGTAATTCTAAAGTAAACTCTAGGTACTCGTTATTTCCAAGGTCTCTCCTGCCTGGGAAACAACCGTTAAATTCACAAAGCTATTTATCGTACTTCATACCTACAATATTTTTATTTATTTATTGTGCAGGGTGTGGAGAGCGTTACATTTCTGGGTCAGGTTTTACATCTCCATTCATATCACAGTTCCTGCAACTACATTTCTGGGTCAGGCTTTACATCTCCATTCATATCACAGTTTCTGCAACTTCAGATTTTGTACTCAATACATGAATAAACCAAGGCAGCGGCAGTTTGGGTGTCTACCCATTAAGATGAATTGCACTAAAATGTGGGTTTTCTTTAAAGTTGAGTCTTTCCATTCAGAAACTTTATCAAAACATTTCCATCTGCCTGGTCATATAACAACTGATCTATGGTCTCTGTGACCCAAGCTTCTTCCCCCTGCCCTGACCTTCCCCAAACATTGGCACCCCCCTGCGCATATATGACCTTTCTTGGTTAGAACATTAGTGTGAAATTCTCATCTACTGATTGAACTTTCCCTTTATAAAGTTATCTCTCACAGGAGCACATATAAACTAACTGAGCTGTTCCCTCAGTGGACTGATCTGACACATAATACAGTTATTCTGTTACTCAATATTTCGGAGACGTTCCAGCATTCAGGTGAAGGGAGCCACAGCAGGATGCTGAACACAGCCCTGCCAAGGACTGCTGCTTCACTTTGGTTACCTCCATCTACCTCACCACTCGGCCTTCTCAGAAATTACTATTTCTGTTGCAGCCTGACCAAAACCTACCCTTTTTGAAGTTGGGGCTGGTAAAAACGCATAAAGAATGTAGGGACCAAGTCTGACCTGCTGAGCTAAGAAAAATAGACTCCTGAAGTAATGCAGCGCTTCTTCATATCACTGGCAGTGATTTCAAAATGGGACCCTTCAAAATGGGATAGGAGCAAAAAAAATCTGACACATAAGAGGTGCTTTGAAATTGTTAAAGAAAAGCAGCCAGTACTCCTGCCACAGCACAGGCAAACAGATGTTGAAGGCCTATTGCAAATGGTAATCTTAGTCAGAATTGCCAGCCAATTCTTACTTCAAATCTCTGGGCAATTATTTTGCACTCATAGCTTTATTTACAGGTAACATTATATTCAGATGGAAGTGTGTGCTTCTGTCAACATCAATAAAAGCAACCGAAGGATTGGAAAAAACGTAATTTTTTGCACATGAACAAACATACAAGCAATCAAAGGAGCTACTGGTAGATCTTACTCTCATTATCACGGTCTAAACTAGCAATAGTCAATCCTTCTACCTGCCCAGTTACAAGTTGTTGCTCCTTTTACACCACTTTACACTTAACCTCAATTTTAACAGGGAGGTAAACGTTGCACAACAGCAGACAGGGACCTAGAAGAGCTTTAACACAAAGAAATGGCGATAGATGCATGCATACGGAGCGGGAGAACAAAAGAATTATATCAGAAGAAACACATGAAGCCTCTATTGGGCTCTAACCCAGGGGCTTCACCACCCTGCATTCATCTTATTTCTATTTTTTAGATAGATATATACATAAAAGCAGGCATTGATTACCAGCCTGGATAATGAGCCCTTCATTTGTCTTATTAAGTGAGTGTTTAAAGCAGCATAAAACACCCAACCCATGAAAAAGTATCAGTCTTCTGGTGATCCAGGAAGCCAGCCTAACCTGGAGGTGTTGGAAAAGACAGATGCACCTCAGCAGGGTGGAGGCAGTAACAACAGCGTAGGATCGATGACTTCAATCCCAGTTATCTGAAGGGGAATGGATAACGTATCAACCAACATCTCCCACACTTTGTGTGGTCGGATGGTTCTCTGCAGAGAGTGCTCAACTTTAGTGCGCCTGTGTACCGTGAGCAGAGCAAGCTCATGCCTGGATAAATCACCTGAAAGGACTAAACCCAGGACCTGTAGAGTTGAAAACACAAAAATTGAAGTCTATACCTTCTGAACCTTCTGCTGAAAAGCCACAGCTACTGAAATAATTACCCGTAACTGAGTGAACGGTAAGGCCTGTTGTATTAGCTCTTGTGTAGACATGCATATTGCAACGCTTACTCAAAGTGTTTGAGGGGGGTATGGGGGGGTGTTTATACACATTTCATCAAATTAATTTAAATCCCTATGTAAATTGTTCCATTTGGGCCTGATTTGACTTGGTACATTTACAGGCTAAATCAAAGTAAGTCCAGATGAGCTTGAAATAGGCAAGTCTGCAAAGAGGTTTGATACACATATATGTGTGTAAGTCGAACTACATAAGGAAAAAAAAAAATGGTGTTATGACATTATGGATGTTACTGAAACGCAGATGATACTTAGTAAAAGACTAATACTTAGAAGCAGAATATTCGGGCTCAATTCTGAACTTCACAGCTGTCCCACCATTTTAGTTGTAATTGTTTCCACTAAAACCATCCCAAATTTTACCAGTAGCTGTTTAGAATCAGACTCCCTACTTTTTCAGTACATCAGAATGATTTCTGCAAACATCCAAGAAGATAAACATTTTAATTATTGCTAGTCCGTTTGACAGTATAAAAAAGTACCAAAACTGTGGGACTGAAGCTCTGACTTCCCCAAGTAATAAATTAAAACAAAACGAGGAACACGTAGAATAATTTATATTTTGCAAACTATTTGCAAGAAACTTGACATTTAAATAACTTCATTATTATTCATTGACAGGGCTTTTCCCTCTCTTCCCGTCAGGGTAAATGACATTTCTATTACAGTATTATAATAAACTCCTGCACATTTTAAATAAAGTCACTGAATTCCATTAGTCCACCTACTGTCATGAATATATCTCAATCCATTCCTACCAATATTTCACAACGATAATAGACATTCTGAATCAACCAGTAACATGAACCCTATGGAAATTTTCTTTTTTCTCAAGAAGCGCAGACTGAAATTCAGAGGACTGTCAGTTTGAATATATAGATTAAATAAATTCCCGAGCAAGTTGCTGTTTACTCTCTTTTGTTACAAATTTTAAGACTACCCGTACTTATTTTATGTAAGTTGCTCAAGAATTGAAGAATCGACCAGTTGATTGTTTGGTCGAGGTTTCTTTTGAAAGAAGATCCTTCCGTAACACTAGAGAAGAAGAAAAGAAAAACATTCTCTGCAGACTTTTAAGCCATGTAACATCATGTCTCCTGCCTATTTCAGTGCAGCTTTCATCCCAATAAAGACATATGTTAACAGAGGAAGTTTCTTGCTATAACACGTATCCTTAAGAAATGATCCCTTTAATTGGCATCATTTACTTTTCTCCCCCCCAACCCTTTTTCCACCAGTTATGCCCGCTTTTCACATATGAATGCAACCGCTTCCCTGCCATACCTCAACCACAAGAACACTGGCTACGTATTGTGCCCTCAATCTCCTTCCTCCACCATTTAATTTGCTGCTCTAACTGCTGTCCGAGTGGCAGCCAGCCCTGGGAGGCAGGACCAGAAGCATCTGTAATGCGGTCAGGGAGCAGCAGAGCAGTGTGACCTGTGATGATCAGGAGCAGCATGAAGAGATGGGCTGCTTCCCACTCTGCACATGAATCCACCCCTGGCCTAAGTGAGGTATTTTAAGTAAAGAACAGCAGCAACAATTAGATCATCTGTTCCATCCTCCCGCATAACTACATTTGCCACCTGGTTTGTTTCCAAAGGGACCAGCCAGTTGAGCCCGAGGTTTGCCAGTTGCTGCCGTATTAAGCTCTTCATGAGCAGATTTTGGGATAGAAGACTTTCTGATAACAGAAGGCAGAACTGTGGAGTCGCGGGCTGCGCTTAAAAAAGGCTTTCACTGCTCAAGTTTTTGAGCAAAGGAGTAATTAAGACATTAAAAATGATCTTTCATGTGTGAACGTGAAAAATACTGGAGCTGGTAATTCTGAAGCGTATTTATATTTGTATTCTTAAGCTTTATACGTAAACACTGCGGTAGAGTTGTAGACTTCTGCATTCTTTCTTTCTGGGGATCTTTGGAGGCTGAGATGCTATTCCCTCATCACTGAAATCGAAACTCTTTCTTTTATGGTTTTATAGCCAAGTATTAAAGCTGCCCATTGATTTTTGCCATGCCACCATGTTTCACAAGAGCTAGTAATGTCAAACTCCTCTTCAACAGCTAACCATTTAAGTTCACATGTTCTTCCTATTAAGCCTTTCACAAGCCACTGATAGATGTCACTTTTCAGCTGATGCCTGTTTTGATTTAACTCCTTCATGCGTAACCCTGGTACTTTTTCCAAAAGAGTAATAATGTCTGATCTCAGCTTCTCTCTTGGGGATAAACTGGGGTTTTTTTATCCTATTCTTTATTTTCATAGAAAGTTACTCCTGCTTTACAAATTACCTTGCTTCACCTGGACACTTTTCACCGCTGGCTTTCTAACTTGTTGGATAAATTCCCTAAGGCCTTGCCCATTTCTAATGGGAACTGCTTTGCCTGGCTCATGGAGATTGACACATTTTGAGGGCAATTTTACATCTCTGCATTGGGAGCGACTGCAAGATGCAAACATGATGAACCTTGTGACCTTGGACACAACGTCCACACAGCAAAGAGTCCTCACCCTCGTCTGTGCAAGTTTCTCTCCCAAGGTCATACTCTGAATGGCTACTGGTCCCCTCCAGCACACAGGTTACCCTGATAGAAAGCCTGGGGAATTATTCTTGTGGACTTTTTTAAGGTACAGGACCTTTGGTTAAAACTCATGTATCCCCCTCTCCCCCGAGCAGCCCAGGCTTTTCAAAACTGAACTGATGCGTGTCCCTGACGCGCTGCCGCTGCTGAAGGCTTTTCTGCAGCTTGGGATCAGCCACACTGTGCCTTTATGCCTTCCCTGGCCTCCTCTTCCTCATTTTATTGATGAATCTTGGCTGATTTTTAGCTATAGCTCATTTGCTTTAAGCAGGGATTCAGCTAAAGTGAAGCTAGTTCAGAGAGGCTTTTTCTTTTTTTAATTCATAAAGGTTTTGGTTGAAGAGGGTGGTATTAAGTGGCCTGACAGCAGTGACAAGCCAAAGAGTTGGTTAGCATTTCTTTAAATGCCTGTAATGGCACCACACACGTCACAGCACTAAAACACTTCAAATTTACCCTGGCAGGCTGAAATTAACTTTTAAAGACAGCTCCAGGGTAAAGAAAGAGAAGAAAATTTCCAAACTCAAGGGATGCACATCTCACTCCCCAAGTGAACATGTTTCTGGTGACTTTTTTTTCTCATGAGACCCTCAGCAGGAGGCTGGCAAGTATTGCTGTTCCCGCTGTCGAGGTGGGGGGGAACAGAGGGAAAGACTAGATAACTAATCCTGCATCTGAAGAGAGTCTGTGACAGATCCAAAGGCAAGTGCCCTCAGGCTCCACCAACTTGCCACTTGATGGCACAGGTTTCCTAGGGTTATGTGTGTGTGTGTAAATCAGGTTTGGAAAGAGCCTTAATAACAGTGTTGAAAGGTAGAACTAGAAAATTAAATAGTCTAAGTGTGCATTTTAAAACAGATTTGAGCCTCCATTTTGAATTGTGACTGTAAGTTTTACCAGAAATCAAGTTAGGAGTTTTTATATGAGTTTACCAAAGTGTGTATTTTTTTTTCTCCTTACAGAAAGAATGTTCTCATCAGAAAATAAAGTTTCCCACATACAGAAGCCATTAAGAAGAATTAGGGGATGTGAGAGGGTAAAAAAAATACAAAGAAACAATAGGAAACTATGAAATTGACATTTCTCTGCATAATCAGTTAAATTAATTAAATTTTCTTCTTCTCCTTTTTAATCAACTTTTATTTGGAGTAATCTAAATGAACAGAAATATACACAACTCAAATTTCTTGCAATTTCTGGCTTAATATAGCTCAGTTGATTATTGCTATAAATAATTTAAAGATGTGACAAGCAGTAGAAGCAGCTCGTATTTTATCATGCAATGCAGAATCTACATATTGCATTGGATAGTTATTCAAAATCTTACCTAAGTCAGAAAGAAAGGAAATATTGGGGGTGGGAGGGCCAGGAGATATTATTTGAAGGTGGCCCTAGATGAGCTGTTTATTTCCTGTTCAAATAATGGATAAAGAAAAATAAATTTGGCTAACTTGCCTTCACTTCTATTTCAGTTGAAAGTTAGTAAGCCAGGTGAGCAACCTAAGCAGAGAATACCTGACCCTCTGTCTCTATCGTATCTAAAGTAAGAACCATCCATTCCTTTGCATATATTTAGTAAAGGGCCTACCAGAATCTGTAGCCACAGGGCTAAACCTCCATCTGCTGATGCAAGCTGTAGGTATAGATTGCCATTTTATAGCCATCCACTCTCATGGAGGGATGCAAGTTTCCACCTTCCCCCTCATCCTCATGAGACTATTCTCCAGCAGGTAACTGCAGCCCTGAATAAAATCATTCCCATAGGCCCAGCCTAACTCAAGGCTTACAATCATCAACTACAAAAAAAAATATAAAATAAGTATAAAAATCTCAGCTGGGCTAGATAATAAGGTTGTTTTTCCTTACATTTAGATTAAAATATGCCTTTTAAATTAGAAGAATTGAGAATGACTGATGATTCTTCTTCCTGTATGTTTACATGAAACCTACTGACATCATCACAATCTTAATGCCAAATTCTTGCTTATAAAGTGGTTCTTTGAGTGTTGCATCTTCCCATTTCCACCACAGTCTGGCGTAAATCACACAAATAGCTAGGCCTGTAGCCCAGTAATCATCACACTATTAACTTTCTAATTGATGGTAATGGCCAGAATAAATTTCAGGCACCCCAAGGGGTGGTTAATGGATTTTGTAGCTTGAGGGCAGAGCAACAGGAAGCTTTTCCATTAATCAGTGAGATGAGACAACCATACATGTCCTACACTCCCCACCCATCATAACATTGAGGTCATTGCCGCTATGTTGAAAAGGTGGGTGTTGCCAGGCAAAAAAACCCACCCCTCACAGCAGGCTGAGCTCAGTGACAAGATTTGATTTACTAGCTCAGCAGAGCTATGTTTGCATCCATAGTCATGCTACACGGCTGGAAAACTGCTTGTGCCCATCTCCAATTAAGAGCAAGAAGGAGTTTTATTGTGCTGTTGAAATGTTGAGGGTTTTCTGGTTTTTTTTAGTCCATACCCTGCAGAAGAGGCTTTCTAGCTAGAATCATCCAAGCATTTGCAACACCATATGCAATCTTTGTTCCATCCTGCCAGTGCAAATCAACAGCCAGAAAGCTTAACAGATCCAGACAACCCAAGACATTATTTTCAAAATCAGTGTCCAGGCCCCTTGGTTGTTATAATGGAGTAACTCCCAAGGACCAGTAGCATTTTAAAACTAGCTAATAACGTGCTTTATGCATTGATTAGTTAAAGTTAGTTAGAAGATGGGATTTCTATCCCTTAGGCAACACTAACAAAAAAAAAAAATAATTTTTTTTGCCCTGTTTTAAACTACCACGATTCCCAAAATCCAGATAGAATAAGAATATGAGGGAAAAAGAGATTAAGTAAAAAATAAGGTAAAATAAAATAAATAGAAAAGAGTGTTTCATCCCACTAATAACAGCATTATGACTATCCATTCAATTGAATATTTTATAATACAGCCTGGCTGTCACCCCACAGGAAAAAAGCTTACAGGAAACAAGGGGAAAATCAAAAGAAAACACACTTTCAGATCATTCTGACATTTTGTCAAGATTTCACTTTTAAAGTACTGCAAAAGATTTATCTGACTAATGCTGCATTTCTCAGCAGAAAATTGCTCCACTGAAAAGGTTTCAATTAGTTCTCCGAGTCCTTCTAGTGAATAGGCTAAGCCGTTAGCTGAACTCTTACTCTACCACATCACCTAAGAAAGAATTGTTGTTGACGGATTTAAAAGCTGTGCTAGTGGATTACTCAGATTACTGTACCCAAGAATCACTAAATAATGCTTCAAAGCAGGCAAATATAATGCGTGTTACTGTTTTTCTTTTTAAAACCATTTGAATGATGCAGCTGTACTGCTTGTGTCGGTTTCAAACATCATGCATCACCCAGAGCCCACGCAGCTTTAGTTTTGCCTCTTAGTTGACAGAAGCATATTTATCACCACGTACCTCAAGGATCAGTGGGGTTATAAAGCTTGCTATTTATAGCTACTCTCAGGGTATCAACCAAGTGACAGTAATTTGTTCCTTTGACATCTAACCTTAGGTCAACTCCAGTAGCAGAAGATGGATTTTTACAGGAAATGAAATGAAAGTACACAGCAGAAGATTAATACCGTTTCCTAGACCAGAGGAGAATGCACACTCCCAATCACTCTGCAGAAATAAATGGTCAGGAGCCTGTGCTACGTATTAAGAATAGAGCAAGCTGTGGTCAAGGTGAGGTGTTCCAGTCTATTAGTGAACCGATACACTGGCATTTGTGTGTAGAGGAAAATTGCAGGCTGGTAGTCTAGAAATAAGCTCAGCTCTTCTGATTCTTTGATTTTGAAAGTCATCTTTAAGTCAGTGCCAGCTACAGATAAAATGAGATGTTGCTGTTATATTACAGGTAAATGAGGAAAAGAATGTTGAAGCTAGACTGTAAATTCCACATCAGAAACATCTTGCACAAGATCAAGTTACCATTTTGCCTTGCATTGCAAAACCAGCCTGTATTAATTACATTTTCTGTTTCTCAGAAAGACTGCAGACTGAAATATCGTTAAAAGATTCCTTGATACTAAAATCCTTTACTGATAGCTCATAGAATGGTCAGAGTTAGAAGGGACCTTAAAGATAATCCAGTTCCAACCCCCCTGCCCTGGGCAGAGACACCTCCCACCAGACCAGGTTGGTCCAAGCCCCATCCAGCCTGGCCCTGAACCCCTCCAGGGATGGGGCAGCCACAGCTTCTCTGGGCAACCTCTTCCAGGGTCTCACCACCCTCACAGCAAAGAATTTCTTTCTGGTATCTAAGCTAGATCTCCCCTCTTTCATTTTAAAACCATCATATTCATCCATTACTCAAAACTTATACACAAATGCCTTAAATAAAATTAAAAAAAAAGGAAGGAGACTAGAAAAATTTTCCTGTCCCCCCCAAGCCATCTGTTTTTAATTTATTTGGAATTAAAATTATAAGAAAGGTCTTTCCCAAGATGTAGGTGCATAAAGACATTAATTATACAATCCAGTCATTAAAATAATCCTACCAATAGGAACACAGCCAAGTTCCTGAGAAGCCCTTCTGCTTTCTTATGAGATACCTATCCTCCTCAGCCACCACGAATTCTCTATAAAAAAAAGGTGCATCTTTCAACATGCTCAGAAAGTCAGCAAATTTCAGCTTTGCTGACCCCCGAATCTCACACATGACACAAGAGCCATGTAAATCCCCAAATTTATGTGTAATGCCAAAGTCTACTTCCAACAGAGTCCATCGTGCTACTTCCAGGCACACTACTGCTCCATGCTAACACAATCGTGTGACTACTCGTGCAGTGGACTCAGTCAGGCTGCAGTATGTGTCCCCTACTGGACAGTGGGCAGGGGGTGGTATGTATTATACGTGCTCATTCATATTCCTGCCATAAGAGTTAGAGGTGGGAAAAAATAGTCCATCGTACATCATACACTGGACAGAGAAGATCTTCATGTTTAATTCCAGGCTGTGGCCAATGCAGCCTACTTGGCTCCAAACCCAAAGGAGAGCTTATCTGGCTCCATTTATGAAGTACTATTTAGTGCCACATGGAAGTATTCTTATGTCCCAAAACAGCTGGAAAAAGACATGTTAATTTCACCTGTGTGAAAAGCCAAGTCTGGTGGAACGAGAGTTATTAATTACAAAAGGTTCAAGTTTGTACTTTGAATCACAAAGGTCACTCAGCTACATAAAGATAACACCCTCCAAAAGAACCTTCATAAGTCCCTGGATATTCGTCTGGGAGATGCTTGCCAAGTCCTGTCCTTCTGCTTGATGGAAAGTCGCTGATAAATGCCCAGAAGTGGAAGGTCTTCAATTTAGTTTTGATTTATTAGGGCCCAATTAGAACAGACTCTTTAAGTACTTAAACAGTCGTCAGAATAGCCGAGCACTAGAACTGTCATACTGCGTGGTGGGGAAGGGAAGGAGGCAAAAACACATGCAGGATGTTAAAGGTGCAGTTCAGCTGGGGACCAGACATTCCAGTGTCCCAGGTATGCCCAGAAACCCACTTTCAGCACTAATTACACACACATACCTGCCTCCACCATCTATCAAACAGGCTCCCAGAAATCTGATAATTTGTTGCTTAAAGGCCCAGTAGCAGGTTGAAATAAAACTAGACAGCTGTGACCAATTCTTCTGGGTCTCCACAGACCAAACCCCTGCCAAAAATGCACTGAACACCCCTTCTTCAGTGGATTAGAATTAGAGCACTGTAAACACACAAACACGCACACTAAAAAAACGTAGTCAGTGATTTTTCACTGCTTCAGGATAATGTTCCCTGTTCAGCCCATCTAATCTTTGGGTGAATAAGGCACCTTAACCTTCACATCATGCGTGGTTTTTTCTATCTCCATCCTGTTCCCCTTGTTTTAAAATTTATGGTTACCATTTACGCTGATTTCAATTTCCATTAATAATATGTGCAACTGATGTACATTTAAGTGAATTTAATCATGTTGTAGTGACAGGTTTAGCTTAAAGCAGGGCTTCACTTAGAACTATCAAGTAAATTTCTCTTGAAAAGGTCAGTTTAACATTTAACAGGAGGGCCCATTCCAGACAAATTAGAATTTGCTCCACTTGTTCCAAGTGCAAACACTTTTCAAGAGGGCTTCAACAGAGGCACGTCAGTCAAAAGAGAAAAGTGTCAGGTGCCCAATGGACAAGGTTCACTGGTGCCTCCATTCAAAGCCAGCCCAAAGGCTGCTCAGACACATGGGCAAAACTGAAATATTACTGCCCCACTGTTCAAGGGCTGGTGCCAGACTACACCGTAGAAAAGAGGGGATGCAGAGTTGGAAGCGTTTAGACAAGCCCCTGATAAGTCAGATGTTTCATTTCTAATTGCTGAGGCAACAGGAATGGGTATTGTACATGTGTCCCATGAGAATTTATTATTGCTCCTGTGCCTGTCAGAGGCAGTTCAGCTTTCCAGGACAGTGGCAAGGCAAGCAGGGAAGTGCTACCTCACTGGCAACCTCTGCAGGAACCCAATTCTCCCTGCTGCTGGAGCTGGTCCTCCCTCCAGCCTAGGAGGAAGACAAGTCCCTGCAGCAGGCACCCATTCATATACAAGGAAAAAAACTTCCCTCTGGTGAGGGTGATGGAGCACTGGAACAGGCTGCCTAGGGGAGGTCGTGGAATCCCCCTTCCCTGGAGGTTTTCAAGCCCCGCCTGGACGCAGTCCCGAGTGATGTGCTCCTCTGGGCAGTCCTGCTTTGGCAGGGGAGTTAGACTGGATGATCTCTAGAGGTCCTTTCCAACTCTGAAATTCTGTGATTCCGTGATTTAAAGGCTTCGCAGTAGAATTACCACAAGCCCTGAAGCAGACCACCTGCAGCAGGTTCTGCCTCCCTGCTCTGGGTGGGAGAGAGAACCAGCACCCTTTTACCTTTTGGTTTTTTGTTTTCACTGGGACTCTTCTCCAGAGTTTTGGTTAAACTGCTACAAGGGAGACAGGAAAATTGTCTCCCTTGCTGGAGCCAGCCTCAGCAGCACAGTCTCTCAGTCTTTGTCAGGAGACCACCTCATAAAGTCATAGGTTCCCAGGTTTATACCACCGCAACATAATGCAGGATCACGTCAGTGAGACAGGTTTCTGAGCTCTAATCTCACATCACCACTAAGAGTTCAAATTGGCAGTACTGTAGGCAATTAAAATACCTCCCTCTGCCTTGAATTCACTTTCTGATACATTTATTTCATGGCTTCTGATTCCTGTAACAAACCAGAGAGGGAACAAGCAATCTCTGCTTTCCTTCTTTGAGAGTTTGATCATTTTGCAGGTCTCTCACGTGTCTGCATTAGTTGTCACTTTCCCGACCAAAGATTCCCAGTCAGCTCAATCATTCCTTCCACACAAATCACTTCATAACCTTGGCCCAATCCTTATTGCTCTTCTCTGAACCTTCCCTACTTCTAACATACTCATTTTGAAGTAAGACTGACCAAAACTGGACACAAAACTATTCCCATTACTACTGTAAGGTTGTTGGATCGAGACCTCAGTTCTTGAGTTTCACTACTTACAAAAGGCTCAAAATGAACCTACTATCATGCAAAGAGTGGTGCATAGCTACTTAACTGATGTGAGTTGTGCATCTGAGCTTTGAAATCACTCAGCAGATTCAGAAGACGCCTATTCCCATGAATTTGGCAGAATCTTGTGCTAAAAGTCCTTGTGGTCACAGTTCCTCAGAGGCAGCGAGCCTTACTCTGCTGAGAGACACAAAAATACCCTGTGGGGGCTCAAAGCAAGTTCAACCCATATAGGGGAGAAAAGTAACCCCTTTGCCGAACCCTCTGTGTACCCTGCAGCTGGTGACAGCTGGCACCTTCACAAATAAAAAGCAAGAAATAAGCTGTAGCATTTTAATCTTTGAACCAGTACCTCTAGAGAACACATCTCCATGTTGCTGATGTGTTTTTCATTGTTAACAGCCACTGAGGTTAAGACCACCCATCCAATAATGTAATGTGTCCTAGTATATTTTCTCATTGAAAATAAAGTTTTCCCTACAGATGTTTTACACCAGGTAACAATTTCTGGATAGAATCGCAACATCCTCCAGGGACATATCCAACCTTCCCAGCCACCTAGCTGGCTGAGTGACTTCACCCGTTTAGTGACAAGTTTCACCGTCCTTTTCACTATCACGTGTTCCTACAGTTTCAGAAATGCAAAATTCCTCCTAGAAGAAAAATTCTATTTTTCCAGCCAGCTAAGTAGGTAAAATTTCCCTCGTCAAATCCCAAACTCCCCAGGAGTCCTGGAGAGGCCTCAAAGAGTATCTTTGGCATCTCTGCTGTCACTGTCTGAACAATCTTCGTTATTGCAGACTTGTGCTTCTGCCTAGAAGGGGTGGTTGGGGAAAAACAAAACAAAACAAACCTCACACACATTGAAAGTGCAGGGATAAAACTGAAATTCAATTTAGTCATCTGCAGGGTCACTTGGAAACATTCCAGACACATGTTTTCACTTTAGAAAATGCCAACCTGCCAAGGCAAAACTTCTCAGAAAATCTCCTGAATGAAATTTCCTGGCAGAACATCAGAAGGAGCAAATTAGTTAGTTCTGGGAAGATAGCCACCCGAGATATGAAAGGTCCAGCCTTTGGTAGAAGGAGAGGATAGCATAGAGCAAAACAGTCAGCTAAAATATTGATGCATTTGTAGTTGTGTAAGCATTAAAACAAGAGTTGGGGTGTTATTGCAGCAACCACCAGTATACTGAAATTGGTTTCAATCAAATCTTCTTTTTACTAGGCAAGTGCTGAGACAGTGTCACTCTTGAATGACACAGAACTTCAGTTTAGGAGGCTTCTCCATCTGATGAGAGCTCTCTAAGCCACTGTACTTATTGTGGGGTGATGCTCCCCTTCACCCCTTTGAACTCTGCTTGTGTGTAGGACGGAAAGAGATGTTTAATAAATGCAACTACACTCATGTTTATGGAGAGAGTAACAGATTCACCAGCAATTTGACTAATCAAGCTGACAAAGTGATTGGGTTCAAAAAGGGAAGGACTTTCCCAGCAGCAGTTCATTAAAATAAAAATCTTCACATTTCTAGTGTAACCAAGAGGATTTACTGGCCTATGAAAGTGAAGGCAAGTGAATAGCCTGGATAATCTCAACTATCAGCAAGACACAGTTAAAAGTCAGATACAGGCTGCAGCTGAGATTGGACTGGCTCTTCTAGCTTCACTGCAGAGCATCAGCAAACAAAAGCCACAAAGATGTTCTGCAAGGAAAGCCCTTGTACCTATGGAACCATTTAGGTCAGTGATCGTAAACAGTAGCTGAAGATGACAGGTTTTCTTGTAACAGAGTCAACCGTGGCTCTGAGGGAGGACCATGAGGAGCCTCAGAAAGCCAGGCCGTATATGAGAAATATGTGGATGCACAAAGAGTAAAGCTACTTTGAAAATGGAAAGCTGACTCGTCCACACACAGCCCAGCACCGCTCCCCTGAAGTTACCAACACTACATGAGGCTGCTGAGAGTCGAGAAACTCAGGCTGGGTGGCAGTAGGAGAATATATAAAAATAAGTGCATTCTTGTTGGAATGTTTTCCGTGTGAGAGTGGAACAGAACTGGTGGAGAGAATGAAACAAAACTCCTGTGATTTTATGTAATTTTATTTCATGTTAAGACTTAACGGGAAAAACCCTAAGGTTATTAACAGTTAAAAAACTACAGGTTTTATTGGATTCCTGAGTTACTAACAATTTTTATAAAGGACATTTCAAACTGCTATATAGGAGGCATGATAGATGTGGGGCTGTTCTGTAGCCGTTTGTTCTGCCTTGGTTTGTGGAGTGTTGGTTCTAAGAACAGACTAGTGGTACTTAAGAGGGAAGCTGCTGGTGAAGAGAACAGAGGAGAAAAAGAAGGAGAAAAGCTGGTTCAGGAAAAGTTACCTCTTAAATGGCACTTCAGGATTATTAAGGGATGACAGAATCAGGTAGAGGAAGGGCTTTGACTCAAGGGTGAGGGAGCAAATGTGTCTGCAGGATAGGAACTGCATTACAATCCAAACAGTTCAAACCACCATCCCTCAGGAAGGCATCCAAGTCAGACAAACATTCCTTAACTCTGTAAAAGATCGTCACCAACACAGACAAACACAAACAATAGTCACCACAACAAACATAAGGGACTGCTGGCACAAGGCTGGCTTCATGGCTTGGTCACTGATGTGGGAGAGTACAGGAGGGAACCTGAGGATAAGGGAGAAAGGGAGAAATTGCCAAAATTTCTCATTGCAACACGCAATACAAAAACCCTTGCTACAAAAATTTGCTCCAAACCACCATTGGATATGCCAGACATGCTTTTATCACCTTGAGATGTACTTTATTTTTTCTAAACATTTCCTCTTACTGTTTAAACAAGCAAACAAAAAACCCAAACCCCTTCCATATGAGGAAGCTTACATTTGTCTTCACCAGTGGTTCACAGGCACCAAAAGAAAACAGCATACATTTCCAAATTTCTTCAGCCACATTCATAAGTATGGGATAACACAAATCCTGTTTAGGCCAAGACTCATAAATATCAATTGAATTCTGGAGGACAGATATAGCTATCAACTCTGGGAGCTCTTATTGCCCAGGAAGCAGAAATATGGCTTGTTTTGGGACCATTAAACTCTCACATTCCCATTTTTACATTCCAGACATTTACAGTCCTTTGGGAAATTCCTGTGGATTAGGTCCCAGTTGTGCTTTACTGTGTTTCTTCTCAGAGGGAAGGAGATCTTTAACTCATGTCACTATTCCCAAATGTGGTGTTGCTCAAATACCCAAAAGAAACGGACAACCAGGACAAAATGCCTAGTCTTCTATGTCTGCCTTTGAGCCTCAAGGAGCTCAAATTTATCTTCTGATGGCTGTGCCAAGGTGAGCAGGAAAAGGAAACTTTTTCTACAGAGAAACAGAGAGGGACAAATGGAAAACTCTAGTTGACTACATTGTCACCCCTGAGACAGAAGGCCCCTTTTGCCTCCGTGAATTAAGGCCATTGAGCTAGATCAGAGGCTGAACTGTCTTCAACCACTGGACTTGGGCATAATGATTAAGTCCTAGCTCATCTAGGTAAAACCTTCAAATAAAACACCTCCTTTGGGTATTCAGGAAGGAGATACCAGCTCAGCTAATTAGACATAGTTGTCATAGCAGCTAATCAGCATACCTACATTCATCCCAGTGATTGGTACCAGCTGGGGAATTACTTCAAAATGAACCTGGGAATTAAGAAACCATACCTTTGGGACCTGCTAGAACAAGAAGTCTTTGGCTGACAGAGCAAAAAAAAGATGCAAAAAATGAAGCGGCAGCTAAAGGTAAAGTTTGCTTTAGCAAATCAGCAGACAAGACAGACAGAGGTGATTCTGGTGGCAATTGATAAGACCATCTGATCTGCAGCACTGGTGGGCAAATCCAGTAGTAAAGAGTCTACTTTAGGGAAGCACTAGTAACTAAGCATAATAAATTATTAATCCTGGAGAGTCAGCTGAGAGTGCAGCAAATGACAGCCCTGGAACAAAACAGTAAGTAAATCACCTCTACCCCTGCCTGGGGACTTTGACTAGATCTCTGTTCTCCATCTCCAGACAAACCCATTCCTAGTCTATTACTTCAACTAATGGAACAGTGTTCTTATGCTGAATGAAGACATTATTACTTGTCTACTCTGTGACTCTGCCAGAAAGGCAACACGGACGCTGCATCTTCCTTACTGCACCACTGGGCATTGACTCAGTGCTGACCAATCCTGCCCGATTCAGAGGCCAGCAATTTCAGCTCCTTGAGTGCAACTACCTCATTTTTGCAGGACTCTGTCAGTAGAAGAGTTATCCTGCCAGCTCTGTTCCTCAAAGGATCTAGGCCTCTTGGCAGTTTATCCTCTTTACTTTTTTTTTTTTTTTGCATTTAAACATTACAGAGCGATATTTAAGATGTAGTTGAGTTTCCTAACAAACTGTTCTGTGAGCTCAGTGAATTAGCAGCAGCGAATTTGAGCCTTTTAGCAGGACTATTGCCAGTTCATGATCTGAGCAGATGGGATTCATCACCTACAAGTCTCTGCCACAGCTGTACCACAATGTTACAGGCACAGCAGCCACAGCTGATGACTTCAAAATCAGGGCAACTGCCTGCACCTACTACACAGAACCACAGAGCAAGACAGAAGCCATGGCCCCATGCTGCAAAGGAGCAGGAGCTAAGGCTTGATCAGGAGAGTCTGTTACTGTGGGATGCCTGATGAATTCTTTCCTTTTTGTCTGCCAGTGACAGCATGCTGATCTCAATAACACATCAGCAAGGACAACAGCCTTAGATGGCCATTGATCAAACTTACCCACCTGAACCTATTAAATATTTCTGACACAGCACAGCAGCTGCCATTCATAATAAAAAAAAGGTAGAGTCCTTTAGCCTCAGACAAATTCTTCCTTGGAATTTACCTCTACTTTGCCATTTCCAACCCCTTGAAAAATAAGCCTATTCATACTATAGAGGCAACAGGGTTTGATTCTCCAAGGAGACCTCCGACTTTACTAATTTCTGTTATTAACTTTAGCCCTTCTTCACACACTTCAAATCTCTCCTAAGATGGTGTGAACCTCTCCAAGGAGGGCTGTGAGTTTCAGCCTGATGTGCCAGCACCACTTCTCACCCCACTGCCCTGGGCTCACCTGCCTGCTGCAGTCACCTGGATTTGCTACTCCGCTGCAACTCTGGTAGTGCAAGGGCAGCTTTCATAGGGGGTATGTTGCCAGTAGATGCCCAAAATACCAGGAAGGAGCACACCAAATACTAACACTAACACACAAATACTAATTCTATTTATAAGAACTTTGTGTACTTATGGATGGTACAGAAAAGACAAAACAAAGCAGAAAACAACATTCTGTCTCTTTGAATAGGAAATACTGGTCCTGAGCCTGATCCAAAGCCTACTGAAATCTGTACAAGCCTTTCCACAGAGACTTAATGACAGTTTACAGAAAAAAGCCTGTATAATTGTCCTATATAATTACACAAAAGCCTGTTAGAGTTTGAGTGATTGAGAAGTCGAATGTGTATGACATCTGCATTCAGCAAAATTCTGGGGGTTTATGTGTTTTTACGGAAGAAAATATAATTGTATTATGTAGCTTTCAGAGCAAGACACAGAACTTCTTGAAAGTAACAAAGGCAAAGAACAGAAGCAAGGAGGGCAGAGAAGCAGCACTTTAGGAAAGAAAGAAAGGGACAAACCTATGGTGGGAAGACAGGATGACAACACCCAGTGAGATGTTAAGACATGTACATGAATACTGTCAAGCATAGGCCAAACAGACAGGTAAATTAAGGCTCTAAGGCATCTGAGAGGTTACTAATTCACTCAGCATCCTCTCCCCCTTCCTGGGGATCAGAGCTCATTAAGTGCAGCTGAAAGACATCAGTTCTTATGTGAGATAGAACAGGTGCCAAAATGAATGGAATTACACAGCCAGATTTAAACCACACATCTCATGTACTTTCCCTATGTGCCAGACCGAGCTATGACCCTTTTTGTGTTTTCCAAGGCAACTGAAATCCTTCCATCAAGAGTAGATCCTTACAATTACTAACGCAGGTATCAATGCTCAACCTGTAATTAGAGGGGGGGGAGTTCCTGCATAAGGGCAGGCAGACACAGTGAGTGTTGGTATCATCCCATGCATGATATTTCCTCGAGCCACTGAGAATAACGTCAACAATAACGACATGATGCCCGTTTTCCTCAACTTTTCTTTCCATCAGAGAAAAGATATTTTGCAGCTAGTAAAGGCTGACTCTTCCTATCCAACGGTGAACACCTAAGCCAGATCAGAAGCTAAGACTGCCTTTTCAGATTTCATTTTCAGAACAGAGAGGACACGTCTTGTTAGAATTTAAACTCATACTGATTTTTCCCTTCTAACCGAGATTTCTGCAGGTACTTTTCCGGGAGTCTTTCTCATGGCAAGTCAAACTATCAAACAGGGAAGGAGGAGGTAGATTCAATTCTCTACATCACATTAAACTATAAGAGGGCAGTACAGTCACCACTAGGTTCATTCACAAAATTAAACTCATCAATGAGCCAATAATGTCCCTGTTGTAGGTTCAGGCACACTAATTCAATAGGAGCCACTGATGTCCTGAGTCATATTTCCCAAGTAGTTGGGTCTTCAGAGTCAATCATTGCTACCTGTCAATATCATTGCTACCTGGCTGAAGAGAAAAAATCATTTTTTGGGGTGGTTGGAACAATACGGTCAGTGTGGAAGCACCACAGTGCTGAAGACCATCCAGGACCACCACCACTTTATTCTTCCATCCTTTGGATTTTCTAGTAAGCAGCATGGTATAAATCTATACCAGACAAGTTTACTAAAGAAACGGAATTTTTTCTTACTGCTTAATGGAGATTTCCAAAGTAATCCCTTTGACTTTCTCCATTCATTAAAGAGATAAAGCCATACTTAAAAAGCAATCAATAAATACTCAAAAGACACTCTTCTCCATCTGTCACATAGAGCTCCTTGCCCTAAAGGCTACACAATCTTGTATCATTTACTACTTTCTCCTTTCCATAGGACACTCCATCCAACATGGAGAATGGCAAGTTCACTTTAGGAGATAAAACACAGCCAGGTGAATTTCCTTTCATCATACTGCAGGACTTCACATAAAGAGGTGTAGGGAAAAGAAATCGCATGGCTCAAGGCACAGAGAACTTCTCACTTCTCAAGCATTAATTCAGCTCTCACTGCAGTTGATACGGGCCAACAACAACTTGTTGCTTTTCAGCTGCCCATTATTCTGGATGCTCTTTTTTTTTGCTAGTTCAAAAACTTGGAGCCAGAAGCCAGTATTAGCTGGATGGCAACCTCAGTATCACACATATTTGCCCTGTTCTTACACCCTTTCTTTATCTGCTGCAGGTTCATATTGAAGACGAGGTACTGGGTCAGTGAATCTTTGATTTGACCCAAAATAGCCCTTCATACAACTGAAACGGACCTCCCTTATTCAATGATCAACTCCTACTGACTCATCAGTGTACTTACAGTAAAGGCTAGAGCGCTAGCTGTTATAACAGCAGTATCTAGCCTCAGATCTTCGCTCAGTTAAATGAGACACACGTGGATTTTGGATTTGGTTTGGGAGAAAGTTGCAACATGCAGCTCCTGGGTCACTTGAATCCATTTCATGAGTGATTCTAGATCTTTTATTTTCTCCTACACCAAACAAAAACATTTTTCCCTTTTTTTTTTTTCCCCCAGAGTACTAGCCAGCATTCCAGGAGTTACTGCACATCAGAGATAATCCACACACATAAAACTAGGGTATTATATCTCTATAACAAGTTTGTTCAAGCTATTTCAACAGAAATTTTGCAAATTAACAAGCCCTATTTACTCAGAGAGGTTTATTCCATCTTTCTAAACCAATTGACTCAGCAGGTTTATTCTGAAACAATGAAGAGCAATGGGATACAGTTCAGCAGAAGCCAACTGCTAAACCCAATGCCTTTTTAATTACGTTAATAAAGGGGCTGGACAATGAATTTATACTTATTACAAGAGTGACCATTATTTTCTGGTGCAACATAGATTGAACAGACTTTATAGCTACACTTACTGTTTTTTCAACCACCTTTTCAGTTTACTTTGCATTTTGATAATGATAAAATTTTAGCAGTAATAGCAGCTATCAAAATAATACCAATGGTAAGAAGAAAAGCCTAATAGGAAGGGTGAAGCTGCTTTTTTATCAGTGGCCAGAAGTCATTTCGGGAGGAGATCAACAGCTTGTGGGAAGTGGTGTGGTTTGACTCAGGTCAGTGAATTAATACCAGTTTCTACAAGTAGAAGAGCTGACTCCTCATGCAGCCTCTCTAGCCTCAACCATGGCTAATCTTCTTTGCTTCAAAAACTGGATTTCTTCCCCCACCCCTCTTCAGTACTTGTCAGTTTTTACCAGGCCTGAGCAATCTTTTGCCCACCTTATTCAACCATTCACAGTATATTTTCATTCCTTTGTTTCACCTCCCAAGTCACTATTCTTATAGTCACCAAACTTGGATCATTTGCAATTTCAAGCGTTGCTATACACATAACCTTAGGAGGATGCTTCAGATCTTTTTAATTTTATGTCTGTTCTTTAATTCAAACCAATATTTCACCAAGCTAGCATTGTGCTGAATTGTGTGATTTAGAATGAATTAGCATAAAAAATAAAAATGAGCAAATTTAGCTATGAGATGCAACTGCATCACAACAGATAGCAACACTTCCATTGAGTACATTTACCTGTACGGAGTTCTGTCCTACTACATCTCGTGCCAGGGCAGAAGTTTGTTTAGCTCAGTACCCTGTCTATGATGATGGTTAACAACAGATATCTGTGTAAGACCTCAGGAAGCATTAATTCATGTTTCCTCTAAATACTCTCCCGGCCTCCAGCAACTGGGATTCTGTGACTTTCTGGGCCACAGATGACATCCTTTGTAAGCATATTTAGACTGTTTGTGGAGCACAGAAACTTCCTAAACAGTGAAATATGCTGCTGTGCTTTCCATTTCTCTTTCAGATCTGCCCAGAAATCCAATCCTGGGCCTGTTCAGACATCCGTTGAAAACTGTACATTGCCACAAAGTTTTTCATGCCAATTCAGTGTCTTAAAATAAATGGGTTTTAGTTTTAATCCTCTTCACAAATTCAGTTCCTGGCTCCTTACCTGATGTAGCCTTTGATCAAAGCAGTCCATTTTGATCCCTTCACAATGGGACACGATGCTCAGTTCGATGCCTATTTCAGCTCCTACAGACTGTCCCATCACAGCTCTTCACCATGTAGTAAATAGGCAGTACATAGTACTGCAACTACAACCTTCAGCCCTTCTCCTTCTATTATGCTTTGCAGGACTAAAACACATTTCTTCACGTGAGCTCAGCTTACTAAGAAATCCATTTGCTCACTGTGACTACCTCAAGACTCTTTATGATTCACTACCCTACCTGTCCTAAAACTTGGAAGTTATACCAGATTTATTACTAGACTAATGGCAAAAATGCCCTATATCATTGCACCTACAACTAACCGTGCAGAATGTCATTAGAAATACCTTGCCAGAAGATTCCTTGCAGCTGACTTTTGATACACATGAATTTGCTGATTCTTGATTACGCCTAACCAAATATTTCACCATCTAATAGCCACAAACCCACAGAGAGACAGAACACAAATCTCCCAGCCCCAGCCAGTATCCTGTTCTCTGAACCACGCAGCTCTCTTATATTACAGTAAGTTCATTCATACTCGTACTCACTCAGATCACAAACTGAGCTGATCAACTCACAAAGAACCACTAAATAAGGAGTAGAATCCCTGTTCTGAATCCAGGGCCCTTCTGCCCTAATCAAACAAATTACTGTGTTGAGGAAGAAAAGTCAGGAGGCTGAAAATAACTCCTCCAAGTCTCTCCCTAAGACTGCATTTGGCTTCCAAATGCTCTTGTGCATCATCTTAATAAAGCACTTTGGGAAATAAATCAAAGGCTATTAGAACACTTGTGACATCACTCTTGCTTCTTTGAGTAACATCCACGTCTTGAATTTACAGCACATGTGAGCTGAGTAGGTGGTGGACTTTAAAGGGAAAAATAATAAATGTACTGGCTTCTTCTGCCTTTGGCTCCTTTACCAGAGATAAAGGAGGCTGGGACTGTAATGTGCTTTTCTTACAAAGGAGTTAGCGTTTTTGAAAGCTGTTAACATACAAAGAGAGATTACAAAGAATAAGGCCATTTACCTTTGAAAAGGGAACACTTAGAAGGGAAATTTACTGAGGTCTTTAAGTTTCTTTCTTACTACCTTCAGCGTGACTAGCCTCTAAATTTTATGCTGCCTCATAACGAGAGAGAGCACATCGTCACTCCAGCATTGGCAGGGAAGCGAAGAGAAATTATATTTCCACAATGCCTGTAGTCAGTGCACACTGCTCACAGCAAATCGAGGTCAGAGTCTTGCAAGCCACAGATGCGTTCACCAAAAAGGGCCAAAAATTAAGTCTATAATGTACATAACTTATATTTTTAACTAGGTATTAACACTAATATTGCAAGACATCAAACTTCATGATTCAGGGCATAAGCTGATTTCTCTAGTGGGGCAAGAAAAAAAGATTATCCCAAAGGTAGTAGGTTCCTTATTGAGAGTTTATCACTGGTAACAGCTGTCATTTATTAGGCATTGCTGAAGGCAGGTTAGGGCAGAAAGCAGACCATCTCTCGAAGACTCTGCAAGGAAAATCACATTTTGAGGAAGAGCTGTGCAAAAATTTCACATTCTTACCTACTCCTCAGTACGAAAGGGTGTTGCTTCCACTTAAGCAGTGCTGCCATGGAGTGAGGAGAAAAAAGGCTGTAGTTCTGCCTCCCTCACCCAGAAAATACAAGAACAGAGGAGCAGAGAAGTTAAAAACACAATTAAGAAAAAAGGTTGTTTCATATCTTGATAAAGAAACAACTATTACAAGTGAGGTTCATAAAGATTTCATTTTGCTGCTACTTCTAGTGCTTCTCCCATCTAGTAGTTCTTCCTGGCAATGCCACACAGTCCATGGCCATAAAATATCTTCTGTGTTGATTTTCCTTCCTTGGAGAGAGAACTGACTATCTAAACAGAATGGTTTTCAATCTCATTTATTACTCTTATGCAAGGACTACCCTCTGTTTCGGCAGAATCCAAATGGAAGATATCATAAATTGACCCAAAGATGACAATCCACCTCATCTACAAAGATACGCAAGAGTTTCTCAAGGTCCCGTTAGATGGTGGATGAGAATATACCAGCAGTTTGGCTTGGTAAAGCGTAGGCTAAATCTCAGTTAGGCTTTAGCCATGGATGGAGATTGTAGGTTTATGCAGTTGTGATTCTGCTCTAACTCTACCAGGACTCTCAGCTTATTAACTGTAAATGGACAGATAACATAACCCCACTGCAGACATGTGCAATGGTGAAGAAGCTTGCTTAAAGCTGTAAAAGCAAGGCTAGGACTCGCAGCTGTGGTTCTCATTCTGCCGCTCTGAACAGAAGGTATGCTGCTTCCTACAAGCACGGACAGAAATACAGACAGAAGACAAAAAAATGTGAGGTTTTCAGCTTCCTAAATTGATCCTTTGGAGCTAAGACAGTCTGGGACAATGTAAACACACCTGAACTCTCAGTAAGAACAGGGTGACTTGTTGTTAAAGCACAATGGGAGCTTAGACCTGCCTACAGCTTCCTTTTATCCTCCTGTCTTACAGAGCAGCCATTTAGCACACAGTTCTTCTGGCCTCATATTTGCCTTTTAGCTTATTTAAGAAAGGGTTTGTATTCAAATGTAAAAGGACAACACTGGCCCTTTTTTATTGCAGTCCCTTTTCCCCCAGAGCTTACAGAGCCCACCAGACTGGCAGCTGAGTGCTGTGCAGATTTTAAAGCCTGAAGCTTCACAGAAGTCTCTTGGGGACTCAAGACCAGCAGTTACAGCCTGATGGGGAAGACTGACAGCTTTTAATCAGTGACAAGGAACCTGCCATCTCCTCAGACTGCCTTCCAGCATCTGTGTCCTTTCCACCCAGCTGTGTTTTTCCCATATGTGGGAAATGCCTTGTTCCCTGTTCCCAGTTAATTCAGTGGGGGTGTCTCCTCTCCTCCTGTTCTGCCTTAGGAGAGCAAGCACCTTTGTAGCATTACCACCATGAAAGAGCAAAAACCTCCGTTTTTATCAGAAATAAACAAAATTTGCTTTTGTTCATCAGCAGAACAAAAAGAACATTTTTTTCCCCCCCTCATTGCTGGATAGTGTAATCATGTAAGCCAACAATTAATCTTCAGCTGGTTTGCAGGAAAGCCAGGCTCAAGGTTCTGCTTGGCCTGATAAAAACTGTGATTTGAACCTCGGCCTTTGGTAGGACAAAGAAGCATCTATCTAGACATCCAGTTCACAAAGGAATCCACCCCATTCCGATTCCCCTTCCATCCCATCCTGATTTGTCTTTCCAGCCAAGATACTTTAATCAATAAAGAAAAAAAAAAGTTCTGAGGAACCAAGTATGAAAAATCTATGTGTACAGCAATTGGAGTCATTCAATTTTCTCTTTAACATGTGCAAACCAGAAAACTCCCTGGAAGTGGGGCTCTTCTCCCATCACAGAAAAGCTAAGATTGTGAGCAGTCATCTGACTCTCCAGGAGCTGGAAGGAAAACCAGAAGGAAACGAATGGGAATGCATACACAGATACATAAACGGAGTCTGGAAATACAGTAGTAAAAGCGAATTAGAAGAATGAACAACGCTGTCTTTCTGCCCTAATTTTGCCTTGGGGAAGACTGGATAGCATTCTCTCTCTGTCTCTCCTTATGAAGTCATTTAATACACAATACATGTGGCGTCTCTGAATTTCTATTACTTTTCAACTCAGCATCTATCTCATCCACTATCTAGCTACATGGCAAGATCATTGAAACAAGGTTTTATGTTCACACTGAACTACACAGCACACAGTAAAAGGCATGCTAGGGAAATTCATGCAACTCCCTTACAGAAGAAACTCATTTTGGGAGTAGAGGGAAATAATGTGTGAAAGAGAAGGAAAGCTTTTTACCTCCCATCGAGGCAAAGCACTGTATGGGTTTAGAGTGTGTTGCAGTTGATGTTCATAATCGCCAGGACACATCTTCACCCACCACTCAATGTACCTCACCAGTGAAATGACTGCACAATAGCAGTGGGAGGCTGCCAGGCAGGAAAAAAAGGTCCTGAATCCCCACATACCTCCTCCAAGCCTTCAAAAGAGAAAGTGGAGCTTCAAAGTAATTCCTTGTTTACCAGGAATTGAGTTTCCCTCCAGTTGCCCCCGTCATAAAAGCACAAACCTTCCCAGTCCTGAGTACAGGTAGGCCCTCAAGGGCACATCCTAATGACAGGAGGCAAAGTGAACCCTCCTTGCCCTATTTGCTCCAGCTCCCCGTAAAGCACTCCCTAACAATACTGGTGCACACACACAGATCTGGAGCCTCTCCCAGTTGCCCTGGGCCTTCCTAATGAACAGCTCATGCACTGATGTCCTACTTCCCCTGAAACTTCTTACAGAAGGAAAGAAAAGACCACCGCTGCTGAGAACTACAAGGTTGCTCTGAGGCACAGAAGCTGCTAGCAGGATCACACTCAGAAGCTGGCTTTTCTAGCACTATCGATGACATAAATTGATTGTGAGCTTTATTTCTCCTTTTCTATTTTGTCCAATTATTATTTGGTAAGTTAGAGAAATCAGGAAAAAAAGGGACCCTTCCAAGCAAGCCACAGTATACAGTACACCAAACACACATTGTGTGTTTGTGCTGCACAACAAAAGTACCATAAATAGGCATTTTTACAGCACATAGTTTCCATGAGTTTCACTGTGTCCTTCAAGAGAGACCCACTGACACATGTCTGGCTCATCCCGTAGTAACAACAAACTTTGAATGCTTGCTTGGGTAATTTCCAAGGTGCAGATACAGAAATATTTGGGACCTGGACCTGAACACTTTAGAGTTCAGATCTCAAACCAGTACAACTCACTCAGCTGGAGTAGTTTTTTTTTTTACCCCAGCTCAGCCCTAAATTCATTCTTTCCTTTTTTTGATTAATGAAGGATATCTCCGAAAAGATACAACTTACCCAGCTTTGCAAAAGGAAGAGCAGCTGCATTGTTGTGAAAGAGACAGAAATACCAGAACGTAAAGGGTGTTTTGCTTTCTGTTTTCGAACTGGTAACTACTGTGATGTTTGTCTTTCCTCTTACATATCAGCTCCAGTCTAGCTTGTCTGCAGTTGTTACACAGCCACAACAGACAGATGAACTCCGTGGACCAGAACTAGAGATAGTTCTGCCATGTTTCACCAATATCTTTTGCGCAAACAGGTACAGGCTAGGAAACATGTACACGTTCATCTTTTAATTTGCAGAACAAGACTGACAAATTGCATTTAAACACTGCACGTCTATTAAGTGGCTTGAACATTGTGTATCTGTTATTTACAGTATATTGATAATATATGCAGGTGTTAATATTCATTATTTTGATTTACATATTTTTCCATGCAGAAAATGGATTAGCATTCTTTTTGATTTACTTGATAACACTCCTACATTTCATGACTGGCTGCAACAGAGAACACACTTTTAATATGCTTAATAAATTTGCATTGTCATTATCGTGGAATATTTTATCCACACAGATCAGGCAACAACGAGTACATCACTAAATCCTCAACCAAATCTTCAAAATATCAGGCTACGATTCTTCAAACTGTGCCAAGGCAGAACTTACCTGAGATTGATTAAACAAAGACAAATCTAATTCCACAAAACGCAAGGGTTATACTGTCCCTCATTCTTCAAGTAAAGAAAGAATATAGTAAAATTCAGTAAGATTTAAGTTTCTTGCTAAATTAGGAATTATTTAACTACCTGCTGTGGCTTGTTTCCTAGGTAGGTCTTTTTTGGTTTTTTGGGTGAGGACCCTCATAGGAAAAATCAATAGGTATAGAAACAGGACCCTAGGGGTCCTGACGGCTGAACAGTGTCCCATCACGTGGCAAAAAAGGATGCACCCTGCTCCACACAGTGCATTAAGCCCATGTTCTAAGCCCACTTCCAGTGCAAGCAGAACTCCTGCTGCGATCAAACCGTTACAATACACTGCCTCCTACGTGAATAGCTGAGTGTGCAAACTCCTCCTTCCTCCCCACCAGCTGCCCTCCAGCATTTATACACACAGCAGCCAGTAGTTCACATGTTTGCAAGAGCAAAAATGGAAAAAAATTAAAATAAAAGACACAAGGAAGTGTCGCTGTTACAATTTCACTAAATGCCCATGGGAGATAATATAGCAGCAGTTACCAAGCTCTGATATTCAGTTAACAAAAGTGACTTACTCACACTGAACAACTGAAGCACCATATTTATAGATAAAAGAATTTCAAATAGTCTTTTTCAAGTTTCCCTTTCCCACAAAACTGCTGGTTAAAATGTGCTTAATGAGACTTTCCTTCCCTTTGTCAGTTCCTCTCATGGATTTGCTTCTCTTATCTACTTCAGCTGAAAGACCCTAACGTGCCGTCGCAGAGCACACTGTGTCACTAAGCCACAAGTTATGACCTTATTAATGTCACTCAGCAGGTAGAAAATAAATGTGAGTTTGAGAACAGCCCATCTGCAAAACAGAAGTAAGGAACCAGCATAAAATGTGCAGCAGAATGATGAATACAGTAACAGGCATATCCTGGAAATTCCCCTCAAAGGAAGCAAGCAAATACTGACAATCTTTCAAGTCTCCCGTTGCAAGATGTCTCTGGTCTAGAGAAGAGAATCTCCACAAACACATCGACAACACTGAAGATGACAGAGGTCCATAGAGAGGGCATTCCTCCATAGCAAGAAGCCAGAAAATTGCATGCAGAAACATAAAATCATGAGGCTTCAAAGCATCTATACTATTTATAACCACATAGCTGGGGGTCAACTCACAGATAAGACTTTTCAAACAACAGGATCCAACGGAAAGGAAGATGACCACCAAAGATCATCTGGCTAATACTGCAAGGTTGTATTCAGATACAAACCTCAATCTATACCTGCCTCTCTTGCTGAATCTTCTGTA
Source organism: Nycticryphes semicollaris (assembly GCA_013400055.1). Lineage (NCBI taxonomy): Eukaryota > Metazoa > Chordata > Aves > Charadriiformes > Rostratulidae > Nycticryphes > Nycticryphes semicollaris. Next base: position 1,208,604 of record VXBJ01005960.1, read on the forward strand.
ACTGCAGAAGACAAAGGACACATTCCTGTTGCCCCATTGCTCCTTTTCACTATCTAACATACGAATGCAAGCCCATTTCCAACAATAGGTGTTTTCACCACAACACTCCCATGCATAACAGTGATTATGGCAATAGCCAACACACAGGCAAAACACAAGGTACTTGGACCTTAGTACCAAGTACCCTATAAAACAGCCCAATATCATGTCTCCAGCAGTGCCTGAGAGCAGAAGAGGACAGAAACTTGCAGAACTAACAGAGCAACAAAACCCTATTTAGTACACAAATGCTCTGAAACTGAGCAAACTCTATACATCTTCCTACTTTCTGGCTGAAAAGTGAAGTTTAATTACTGCTATTTTTACAGCAAGTTCCACGAAATTACTCGTTCCTGACCAAATACAGAGCAGTAAGAAGGCAAAGAGGTGAATGGCAGCACTTATTGCTTGTCAGCCTCTCAAGGCCCTGAGGGAAAGGTGTCCCACACATCTTTCCAGAGCATCATATTTACACAAACAGAAGAAAGATTAGTCATCCCACACCACCACCTGCAGCTCATGGATACCATAGTCACTATTCTGACATTTTTATTTATTGGAAATGTAAGCTTATCTTACTCCAGTGGAAAAAAAAAATCTTCTCCTAACTCTCACAGTTTAATCCTCTTTGTGATCTGAGAGATATCTAGGAGAGGAAGAGAAATAAACCCAATACACTCAGTTAATTGCTCAGTGACAGGTAATCTTTTCTCCTCCTATAAAAAGAATAACAAAAACTAAATAAAAAGCCCTCAACTAAAACTGTGGAAGAAGTCTGCTGAGACGCTAACAGTGTAATTAAAGTCAGGCCCAGCCTGATGCAAAAATCTTATTTACTGTGTACAGAAGCAGCAGCTCAGTCTCCATCCAAAGCTCAGTGAGCACAGAGCCTTAGCACTCGAGAAGATTGTATAGATTCTCCCCATCTCTTTTCTCTTACTGTATTTCATCTCTCCATGTCTGTCGCCAGTGGTCTCTTAATTCATCGGTAGTTTTAGAAGGGCGATCTCCATCCATTAGTGCTGCAGCCAGCTGTAGTTAACTGGCTGAGAAATTACAAAGAAATGCCACCCTAGCAGGTAGTAGTGTGTTTATAGAGAAGACAGATTCACATCTTGTAGTCGATGGCATAGTTGTGTTATAGATGGTTACAGTCCCATCAGTCACACGACTGCTTAAATCACCCAGCTACACCTTCAAGTGACAGATGTGCTTATGACCAGCTGTAGCATAAATGACTCGTGTCTGTGACATGCTTCTAAGCAGCCCCTCGTCATTCATCAACCTTTTGAGAATGCACTCTGCACAGGAGGCAAGAGTGGTATTTCTTTATCGTGTACTCAAGGCAGAGATTCCTCTTCGGTTGTGGATACCTGCAGGACTATCTGTCCATCTCCTCTGCCCTTCAGAAACAGAATCCTTGACATCAGAAATCAAACCAGACAAGAGTGAGATCATGCTTCCTTCTGTTTCCCAGCATCAAACCTAGGGGCATGAAATAAATTAAAGCGCAAGATACATTTCTCCCCATCTCTCAATTCTATTTCTCCCCTATCCTTTTTAGACAAGCAGGGAGATTTAAATTAACATGTCACTTAGGCAGCCAGGAGGAGCGACAGTTAATGACCTGTCAGGTGCATTTAATAAAAAGATATGCCCATCTTATAATTTCTTTCCATCACAGTAAGAACAGAGAAGCTGTCCTGGGATCTTCGCAGGGATATTTATTAGTGACCTGAAGGAACTCATCTAATAGCAGAGCCAGACTGAGGACAGAAGACAACGTAACCATCTTATGGTGTGGTTATGCAAGGCAAGAAGATTGAGGAATGACCGTGACGTGCACAGGCAACTTTCAGAGCAGTAGTCATGAACACTGAAGAGCTGATCAAGAATAATAGAGCACTGCAAAGATAAGTGGGTTGATTTCAGCTATCCTGGTTCTCTTTCAGCATTTCCCAGGGATTCTGGATGGTTGGCCATGTAAACATAACCAAGTCCTCACAAGTGAAATGTGTTGAGTGAACCCGAAGCTGCTGGGTTCAAAAAAAAAGTAGTTCCTCGAATAATCTGTGGAACTTCTTGATCTAAAACATCACAGGTGTCAAAAATTTGAACGCATTCCGATAGATATTAAGAAAGTCAGTTCATAGGATATTATTCCTCCAGGTATACATTAAAACAAAAGAAAAATATTCAGACCCTGATAGACCTTAAACTGAAGCATGAGGAGGGACCCTAATAGGTTCTTTACTCTGAGGGTGATGGAACACTGCAACAGGTTGCCCAGGGAGGTGGTTGAGGCCCCTTTCCTGGAGATATTCAAGGTGAGGCTCGACAAGGCTCTGGGCAACTTGGTCTAGTTGGGGGTGTCCCTGCTGACTGCAGGGAGGTCAGACTAGCTGACCCTAGAGGTCCATTCTGGCCTGGACCATTCTATAATTCTAAACTTCACCCTCCAGTCTCAGCAGCGCTGACTTTTCACAAGAATCATTTGGGCAGTAAGCAGCCATGAGATCCTCCATTATAAACAAGGACTTAAGGTTGATGAGTTCTCCTAAATACAACCAACTGGTTGATTTGATTCTGAAAGGGGAAATCAAATGATAGCACATCCATGGAGTATGTTATCTAGCTGAAACGAGACAATCAGACTTCAGCCTCTTTGTCCTTGAGTATGAAAGAACAGAAGCGAGAGAGGATTTAGCTACAAACCTTCTAGCACATTTTAAAAAATCCAATTAAATTCAATAAAAGAATTGTATCAGGCTCTTCCTATTTAAGTAAGGTGGTAATTATTAACTCAATTTATCTCCATACCTCCAAAGAGAGCTCTCTGTGATGCTTCCCAGGTTGTAGTCATACAGCTTTGTCAGAATTAGAATCACCTGAAGGCAAAAGAAGAAATCATGGTTAGTCTCAAACAATTACAATCTCACAGAACTGAAACGACCCGAGGGAGGGCTTAGGATTCCTTTAACGGGTGCTTAACGTAATTGAATGAATTGTTAAAGGCGTTTGCCTAAACTGACATGGGAAGTACTTGCAGAGATGTTGAGCCAATCAGACCTTTTCTTGCTCAACTCCTCTGCACCAACAGGTTCTTCCCTTAACCCCAGGAGGCAGAGTGCAGTGGGAAAGAGTTGACATGCTAGACAATGTTCCAGAATACAAGATGAAGGTCTCCAGTACACAGTAGAAATAGTGATTACTTTCTGCTCTGTTTCACAAGCACTGAAACTGCTGATCTTTTTCACAGCTGTGATGCACAGATAACCCACTAGCCTGTCTCCAGTCAAACTCGGGTTGTAGCAGATGATATAACACAAGCAAATGATCACCAGTTTTGGCCTGGGAAACTCAGACTGGACATCAGGGAGGAAAAAAAAAAAAAATCTCCATAAAGAAAATATTTCAACACTGGCACAAGGCTGCCCAGAACATCTGTAAGGCTTCCATACCGGCTAGACAAAGTCATGGCTGACCCAATCTACGGCTGGTCATAACCCTGCTTTGAGTAAGAGGTTGAACGAGGGACCTCCAAATGTCTCTAACAACCCACATTTCTATAACTTCAATGAAAAGTTTTAGATTTAGCCAGAATGGAAGTGTTTCCAAGTTCAGGAGTTTTATTAGCTCTTTTGATAAAAGAGCCTTTCCTTCCTGCCAAAACAGACACATCTAAAACACAATTATCTTACTGGGGGGAGAAAAGCAATTTTAGCAAAAAGAATTTCTAGCAATACATTCCAGCCTGCTCTTCTGTTAATATCTTAAAAAAAAAAAGAAAAAAGAAAAAGAAAATATTACCGACTTTCAAGATGATGGGCTCCTTTAACGAGGCCTCCATTTTGGACATGAACTACCAGACCATTACTATTGCTACTAATTTATTTCACATTTCTCCCTGCCAGGCCGCTGTATATCTTATCATCCTCTCTATCCCATTAAAAGTGCAGTAAATTAAAGAGGCGCAACACTTCTTATCTGACAAAACCCCTGATCTATATACCTCTACGTTACTATTTTCAGTCTAGGTTCCTAGGAAGGAACACATCCCCCTGCTCCTTCGTTAACATCGCCAACTTCCAATAATTTAGCGGAGAAGCAAAGAACTGAAGGAAATTCAGTCCCTATAAGCTCTGTGCAAGCTGGCACCAGTGTGGCAGGGAAATAGCTTGCATAGGGCAGAGCCACAGACCTCATATCCCTGCCATTTCTGAAGGCAGAAGGCATCCTGCCTCTTGCACAATGATAAACCACAGAACAGCTACTCCAGGAACTGCCTCTTTCCAATACACTCAACATATAAGACAGACCAGAAAAAGCATGGCTTTGCAGGAGCCGAGGGAACTAGCTACTGCAGGAGAGGAAGGTATAGCAGGCAGAGAACACGCACATGACAGACCTGTTTCTCCACAGCACAGAAGGAGGCTGCCCAAAGCATTCTCTATCTGCACCAACACTAGTCATGCACAGCTGAAGAGGGAGAAAGGAGAGACATCTGAAAAAGCAGTGTTTTACCAGGTCTGACCATCACCAAACATCCTCCAGAAAAAAAGCAGCCTCCCTTATCACCTGCTCACATTTTGATCTCCTACATCCCACTATGACCTCTTACTGCTTTATGTCCAAAATGAGATCCTCACTCTGCTATCCATAAGTAACTTGCTGCAAACTCAGGCTATTAAAATGCAAAACCCCCCAGGGAGAAGGCAAGGTGGGGAGAAGACATGCTGAGTTTCTGTCCTGGTGACACTGCACAAATGGCTTTGCAGAGAAACGAGGACCAGGTAAGGTACCTGATGCTCAGGGCTGTCACAGAGTCACAGAATATCAGGGATTGGAAGGGAGCTTGAAAGATCATCTAGTCCAATCCCCTTGCCAGAGCAGGAACACCTAGATCAGGTCCCACAGGAACGTGTCCAGGTGGGGTTTGAATATCTCCAGAGAAGGAGACTCCACTACCTCTCTGGGCAGCCTGTTCCAGTGTTCCATCACTCTCACTGGGAAGAAGTTTTTTGTCATATTTAAGTGGAACTCCTTGCCCCTTGTCCTATCATCGGCCATCACTGAGAAGAGCCTGGCTCCATCCTCCTGACACTCACCCTTTACTTATTTATAAACAGCTCTGCTCCCAGCTGGGTGTGAGACGGACCCTGCCCTGACTTGCTCCTTGCCCCAAGGTTCATGCAGGGCATGGTCACGGTGGTGCAGCCCTGGGGCTCCCTGAGCAGAGACCAGGACCCTGTCACAAGGCTCCCCCCAGCACCTAGTCCAGTCCTCCTGTGTAACCCACCACTCTGTCTTTGGCTCCCCATTTCCCCACAGCGGTTCACTCAATTTCTCTACCACCAGCCCTGCCCCATGGCCCCACAGCAGCAAGACACCCCCAGGAGCCTCTCCAGGAGCCCTGACCACCAATCCTAACCCATCATGTCCTCCAGCAACACCCACCCTGTGGCAACAGGGGACCGACCTACAGTGACCCCAACTCACCGAGTAGCAATTCCCCCTGAAATCACTCCACAGAGACCCCCGCCCTGGCCCAGAGGACAACATCATCCTCCACTATGATGGGGGTGATTCACACAACCACTGTGACCGCTCCTCCTCTGCTCTCCAAGCACCCTGACATGGATATCCCCTGTCCCCCAAAATGCACAACCCCACTGCTGTCAAAGAGGTGACTCCCTCTGAGCCTGGAGGGTCCCCGCCTTGAAGAGGTGACCAATGTGCAAAGTGCCAGCCTCCTGCCAAGGCACCCAATGGCAGAGCTGTAGCAGTCACACATGCTTCATGAAGGTTTGTGCCAATTAGGGCTTTATAAGGACTAAATTTGAATCTCTGCCCTCCCAGGAATAGTTATCAGTGACAGCAGGGCAACTGTCTGTTCCAGATACAGGACTGTGCTGATGCCATCCCTCACAACATGGGTCCATAAATCTTGTACTTAAAAAATAAATACAAATTAAGGCCGGGGAGAGAGAGGGAGGAAAAGGAAGGGGTGTGTGCATAAAGCCTTTCTGAATAACTTCTCTCCTGATGAACAGTAGCAGTGAACTCAATGAGCTTCAGCCCCAGCCCGTGTGGAGACCTAGCTGGAGATCTTCCACACGATGTGGGTGTTGCACACCCCCTCGGCTTCAAGCCTCCCTCGGATCTGCAAAGCAGCTCTGCAGGTGCTTTTATCTTTTTCCAAGTCTTCTGGTCTTCTTTTGGTCCTCTCTTCCCCTGCTTGCCAGAGGAATGCAAATGACTAACAAATATTTCCCCCTAGTGAATATTTTGACATCTGGTAGTTTTACAAGCAGACCTGAAGATAGCAGGCATAGAAACTCAGAAGAGTAAACAGAGAAAACAGTGAGGTTTTTTCCCCCCTATTCTTTGCCACTGGTGGATAAAAAAAAAAAAAAAANAAAAAAAAAAAAAAAAAAAAAAAAAAAAAAAGGTAAATCAAGAAACACTTTCCCCCATCTGTCAAACCCAAGAATTAGAGTCAGACTAGACTAATTTAATGGAATCCTAAAATTAGTCTCATTCAATTACTAAATAGTGTGCTAAAAAGACTGAGAATTATTTTTCACAAATCACTCAGATTTTTACTTTCTTCAACTGCAGAAAATTCAAAAACCTCAAAAATTCCATGAAATAAAACCCCATCGAGAATTTTTATCTCCTCACTTGAAGGAAATAAAAAAAGTAACTGACAACCAAAAAATTATGAAATGACAAAAAATTAAAAAGTGTGAATATGATAAATCAAAATATTTCACTTCCAGAGAGTGGAAAAGGCTCTTTTTGTTCTTTTTTTTCTTCTCCCAGAAATTTCAGTAAAAACCCACTCAATCTTAGAGTGCTGTAGTTCTCAGAACTGCTAGGGGGGAGAGGGGGGAAACCCAGCTGGATTCATAGAATGGTCTAGGCTGGAAGGGACCTCTAGGGTCATCTAGTCCGACCTCCCCGCAGTCAGCAGGGACACCCCCAACTAGACCAGGTTGCCCAGGGCCTCCTCGAGCCTCCCCTTGAATATCTGCAGGGAAGGGGCCTCAACCACCTCCCTGGGCAACCTGTTCCAGTGCTCCACCACCCTCAGAGTCAAGAGCCTATTCCTAACATCCAGTCTAAATCTGCTCTTCTCCAGCTTGAAGGCAACCCTCGACCCATTCAAATATGCATGTTAGTTGCAGACTAACTACACCTAGAACTCTAAATAATATTGCTATATTCTAGCTTCTTTGTAAATTTAGGATAAAAATCTTAACATTTAACATTTCCAAGCTAATATTTGTACTTGATACCATGCTGCAGCACACATATGCAAGGCCAAGTACAATGTACCGCACGTGGGTTGGGACAATCCCCAGCACAGATACAGGATGGGCAGAGAATGCATTGAGAGCAGCATAGAGGAGAAGGACTTGAGGGTGTTTGGTGGATGAAAAGCTCAACATAAGCTGGCGATGTGCAGCCAAGAAAAGGCAACCACATGCTGGGCTGCATCAAGAGCAGCAGGTCAAGGGAGGCAATTCTGCCCCTCTACTCGCTCTGGTGAGACCCCACCTGGAGTACTACGTCCAGTTCTGGAGCTCCCAACATAAGAAGGACATGGACCTGTTGGAGGGAGTCCAGAAGAGGGCCATGAAGATAATGAGATGGCTGGAACACTTTTTCTGTGAAGACAGGCTAAGAGAGTTGGGGTTGTTGAAGAGAAGGCTCCAGGGAGATCTTATAATGGCCCTCTAGTACCTGGAGGGTGCCTACAGGAGAGACAGGGATGGATTCTTTATCGGGGAATGTAGCAATAGGACAAGGGGTAACAATTTTAAACTGAAAGAGAGATTTATCAGGAAGGAATTCTTTACTCTGAGCATGGTGAGGCACTGGAACAGGTTGCCCAGGGAAGCTGTGGCTGCCCCGTCCCTGGAGGTGTTCAAGAGCAGGCTGGATGGGGCTTGGAGCAACCTGGTCTGGTGGGAGGTGTCCCTGCCCAGGGAGTTGGAACTCAATCATCTTTAAGGTTCCTTCCAACTCTGGTCATTCTATGATTCTGTATGCACCAGTTTGTTGGATAACAGCTTAGTTATCTCCACTTAGTGCAGATATCCTCTTTTCAAAACACATAAAAGGCTTTCCAATATTAAGCTTTCTCATTTTTGTGGACCTATATCAGCTCCTGAATATCTTTAAATCTATCTCTAGTTTCAGCAGTCTCCCTGTGTCATTTACTGTGGTTCAAATACTAGCAATAGATCTGCTCAAACATGTATGTGCAAAACAAACAAGTCATTGGGCAGGAAATTAGTTATTTCTGCTCTAGAGTTCAGTATTCTCTTTTCCCCTCTGTAATGATATTTGAATAACCTATGCAAGGCTGTGATTTTGGTTATATTTACTTTTTCAGAAAACATATTTCTCCTTTGCTGTTCTCATTTCTTTGTTATTTAGCCTGCAAAGGTTAGATCGTGTTTAAGATTGTTTCTTTTTTTTTTTTTTTTTTTTTTTTTTCTCTGTGGCTGTCACTGTGCAGCACTGAGGAACCTAATGAACAGAGACATGCATATTATGTTGCTCTAAATGTCAGAGTAGGGGCTGTGAAGAAGCACAGTAATGAAACTATTGTCTCACCTTTTTTTTTTATTTCTTCCTTTGTTTTTGTTTTCTGGGTGTGTGTCTTTTGCTGCCTTCTTTACCACTTACCAATCAATGCAAGATAACAAGAGCAAGGAGAAAAGAACAAGCTAACTAGAGATACAGTGAAAAGAAGCTGAAAATCCAGTCTTATGCCAGCTCTGCTGTGAATACAGATAACCCTTCCTATTGCATAGAAATGCAAGGCTTCAGAAAGTCTGTTCGTTAGGATCAGCTGATGAAGTGGGTTATTCTGCCACAGCACGTATGGAAGAAAAGCAAAGAGAAAGCTCCATAATTTCTGCATTGGTAGCTCAGAGTGAAAAACATTTGATCCTGGGTTTACCACATCCCCAGCGAGTGCACTAAGCGTGAGGCATAGCACTAAAAATGTTTTGTTTGAGTTACTTATACAAAGTGGAAAAGCCCCAGCAGGAAAGAAACAGACAGAAGGCTTGGTGGGTTAACACACTCACTTGGAAACAGACAGACAAAAGGGGTACTTAAACCTGGCCAGCCGGTCTCTCAAAGGAAACCAGTTCCTAGTGGCTATTCTAGGAAGGACAGGGTATTTGCATCTTGGACACTGTTGTTTTTCTTCAAACCAAAACAACATTTTCAAGGAAAATTCACTTTGTTAATCACTCCCAACCTGTGATTGCTTTTTAAGAATCCTTTGCACTTGCCAGTGGGACGTGAAGGTCCATCTATAGGTTTCAAGATTGAAATCAGTGACTGGACAGAAGAGATTGCTCTGTGCATTTGCCAAGCTCTTCACTATCCTGGAAAAAATTCTAGGGCAAGCGTGGCTAAATTTTTTCCAGACCTACGTTGGCCTATGGTCAACTGGTCCACACTGTCTCACTGCACCCTTCCTCACACTTTTGACTTAGGTTTAATACTGATTCAAATCTTCGTCTTGACCTTGCTTTCAACTTCTCTAACAAATGCATCTAGCAAGGCTCCCACAGGGTATCGGTCAAAGCTCGTCTTTTACTGCAGCACCAGTTGAAATGTAATGCAAGGATTACCTTTAACCTGACTTTACTCACCTGACAAACCAAAATATTTAGTGTCAAACAGCGCTGAACTAGCTGGCTATGAAGGTAGTGAACCAAAGTCCACATGCTGCTGTGCACCAGGCTCCTGACACGCTGGGAAGGAAGGAAGAAACAGCATACATTCTGTGGCTAACTCAGCTGCTGCTCATGACATGTGTCCCAAAAGGAAGCGAGGAAGCCCACAATGAACTATCTTCTGCCATCACTAGAGAGAAACCAGTAACTGAGCCAGGTAATGGCACACCAGGTCAGGGGGATCTGTAACACTTCACTCACCGACAACTGAAAATTTACTCCTGGGAACGTGACACAAGAGCACTGTGTTAAAACATCTCTGTACTCATTCAAGCTATGCCAAACAAGGACGTGGACTGGAACAACTCACTGGAGCGAGTGCAGAGGAGGGCAAGAGGGCTGGTGAAGGGCCTGGAGTATAAATCTTAGGAAGAGCCATTGAAGGAACTGAGACTGTTTAGTTTGAGGAAGAGGAGGCTGAGGGGAGACCTCATCGCTCTCTACAACTACTTGAAAGGACACTGTAGAGAGGTTGGTGCTGGTCTCTTCTCACAGGTAATTAGTGATAGAACGAGAGGGAATGGCTTCAAACTGCAACAGGGTAGGTTTAGGCTGAACATTAGGAAAGAATTTTTCCCAGAAAGAGTGGTCAGACCCTGGAATAGGCTGCCCAGGGAGGGGATTGAGTCCCCATCCCTGAATGTGTTTCAGAGTGGTTGGGATGTGGTGTTGGGGGATATGGTGTAGGAGAGAACTTTGCAGAGTGGGGCTGATGGTTGGACTCGGTGATCCCAAGGGTCTTTTCCAACCTGAATGATTCTATGATTCTGTGAACTGTTGTGTTTAACGTTTGATTGCCCTTACTAAATACCCAGTGCACAAAGTGGACTGCAATGTTCCATCTCATTTATACCAACAGTGCTCTCATCTTGGATACACTTTATCAGCTGTATTCTCACCATTACCCCCAAATGCTTTCCACTTTACACAGCACAACAGGGTACTAAACTCAAACAAACAACTTTCATAGCTCCACAGTGATAGAGATTTTTCAAAGAGAAGAACACAATCAAATTTTTAAAGGTGTTGACTGTAACTTCTTGGGCTCTGATTTTTACAGTGTTACCTCTAGACTGACCTAAAAGTGTGCCAGAAAGATTGGTCCTACAGGATTCAAGTGCCAATTTCAAAATTGCAAGAGGCCTTTGCTTAGGAGGGCACAACACAGCACCTCTGCTTTAATATTGTCAGATTTCGATGCTTTGCATGTATGTTTCCATCTCTTTCACTCAAGACTGTGGCTGTCCTGGGACAAGCCACAGAACTATTTAGTCAATAGTCCAGTTTCCCGACTTGTGCACCACCAGTTCTCAGCACTATTTGTTTACAGACTGTTCCTTACTCAGGACTTTTTTGAAATCATTTGAAACTGCCGCAAATGTTATATTTGATAAAATATTTCTCATACCTGACCTCAAGCCACATATGGCAGCTTTCTGAATCAGTTTGAGAACCAGCTTCTTCTGTAGGCTGATAGTGTGGTGATCGGACATCTCTTTCTGACCACTGAAGTCACAGGAAAAACAAAGTGTAGGGTAGCTGAGATAACTCCAGCGTTGGTCCTGTATTAGAACAGGGAATCAGAGAATCTCAGGGTTTGGAAGTTTGAATTGAGCAGGAAGCTAAAGGACTTGAAGCTTTCTTATGCATTATGTGTTAATAAACTGTGTTTGTCAGGCTACACTGCAGTGTTTGAGACCATGCACTGTTCACAGACGGGAAATAACTTGAAAGATCATCCAGTCCAATCCCCCTGCCAGAGCAGGAACACCTAGATCAGGTCAAACAGGAACGTGTCCAGGCTGGTTTTGAGTATCTCCAGAGAAGGAGACTCCACAGCTTCTCTGGGCAGCCCATTCCAGTGTTCCATCATCCTCACTGTGAGGAAGTTTTTCCTCATATTTAAGTGGAACCTCTCATGTTCCAGCTTGGAACACAACATGGCAGAAAGCTTCTAGTTTCAGTCAGCTGCGCACCCTAAGCTACGACCTGATCTTCAGGATGTGCCACAATTTGAGAACAGAGCAGTTACAGCACTCTTCCCTCTTCTCAAACGCTCTCCACCCACATAAGGAACACAGAAGACATCCAGAGCGCCTGGGGCTTAAAGCATCACCCGTGCAGTTTGGTTGCCCTGTTGTTACGAGCTGTAAATGTTTTGGCATAGGGACCGTCTCACAGTTGCACAGAAGGCAAGCAGTCTTCAAAGTAAGGACACTCAGTTAATTGGGTACTGCAATACATATAAGCTATGTAAAAAAAGGTAATGGCGTAACCATCCTTTACAAGACCCTCCTGATGGAGCTGCCACACTGCCTTCTAATCGGGAAGAGAGAAACAAATACCCAGCCACAATCAAGACAGTTTAAGTACACCTCTGTGTGCAGCGATCCATGAATCCCTTATTAAACTCCAGAGATCTTTCCCATCGCCTGCTTAGCAGGAACATACGTCAATAACAAAGAAGCACTAAATTAAGGTTTCACAAGCTTGTTGGCCTTCTATAATTGAGCAGGAAGCTAAAGGACTTGAAGCTTTCTTATGCATTATGTGTTAATAAACTACGTTTCTCAGGCTACACTGCAGTATTTGACACCATGCACTGTTCACAGACAGGAAATAACTGGGCAACACCGATCTGTTCCCTTCTTCATCTCTCCCTTTTCAATACAGCACAGAACTTTAGGACTTAGAAAAAAAGGGGAGAACACAACCACAGCACAGGAATATTCACAGTGAGCCGTTTGGTGAGACAGCTATGTGTGGAAATGTTTTCAAATAAATTCACAAATATGTCTGAATAATTCATGACTGAGAATTTTACAGGCTGCTCATGAATAAGAGAAAAGACAAACTCTAGAGAACTCATTATTTGGGACAAATTACTTGTACAAATCTTGTTCTTTGTAGTATCATTATTTGGCGATTTTATACAAGTCAGCAAGTATCAGGGTCTCTAACAACTATGCAAGTACCTAGCACTATGAAGACATGACGACTTTGTGATTTGCTTTCCACCTAGACTGCTGATCAACAGGCTTCCTTACACAAACACATCAGCAGGCAAAGGAATAGAGGAAAAGCGTGATGATAGAGAAGGCCAGCCACATGGTTACACGGCTGGACTACAAACTCCTCACTTCACCACAGCCTTTGTTATGAAGAATTCATAAAATAAATAAAAAACCCTTCATTTTTCTGCATCCTTCAGTGGATAGAAAAAAGGTCTGATACTGCCTACTGTCCCACCTGTGACAAGAGGCGATAGCAGACATTTAGAGAGAAATCATTAAAAATTGTCCATGTTGAGGGCGATTTTTCCCTTAATAACTGTCAGCCATCAGATTACAATCTTCCCAGTTCAAAGACTATTGCCACAATTGTGCCTAGTAAGAAAAGGATCAAAGAAAGCAAGCAAGGTTGATCAAAGATGTAGAATAGCCGTTTTTAATGAGAAATTACTCAAACTTTCAATCCAAGAAAGAGACAGCAAAGGAGATATGAAAGACATCTGTAAAGTCATAAGTGTCCCGAATTGATTATTCCCTCTTTTTCAGTACACAAGACCTAGGAAAGCAATTTAAAATGAGAGGTTCAAAGGACTACATATGCACATCCGGGGGAAATTCCTTCCCACTGAAAACATATTGCCAGTTTCTAGGGGAGACAGAAGAAATTCAGGGAACAAATGTCCAATGAGGTCAATTAAATCAATAAAAATAAAATAATATACCTAGCAAAATGTTTGTGCAAGTTTTCCCACACACGCAATTTTCACCACTACTGGAGAGGGAATGTGGTCCTTTTGTTCTTACAGCTACCATAGGTAGCTTTAGCACTCATTAATTTGTATAAATCTGTTTACAGCTATTCATGTTGTTGGCATCTATAAAAAACACCTGTGGGCAAGAAATTCAATGTTTGCTAAACACAGATACTAGTATTTCCTTTTTCTAGTCTTGTATAATTCAAGATGTATGGCAGTTTCTACCATAGCCAGCTTACAGGGGTATGGTGACACCCTGGCATGGTGACATTTTATGAGGAGACTGCAATACTAATACTAATAAAATAAGGCAAGATGAGGAATCTGTCTCAAATCTTTTCAAGACAGCCTCAGTCTTCATTTTTGTCACCAAGATGAAAAAGAAAATTTTATGGTCTAAAAAGACTTTTAAATAACTGCTGCCACCAAAACAGAGAGAAGCTGTGTTTCTGTAATAGCTACAGCCCAAAGGTCAAGACACTGAGTTACTGCTCCAAAAGGAACCCAAAACCCAGGCCCTATCATGTTCCAGAAAAACACCTTAGCCACTGACACAATAAGTAACTTTTAAAGGGGAATTCATTCCCTGCTTTGAGCCCTTTTTGCAACGTAAAGCCCATTTTCACAAATTCCCTTTTGTTTCAGTAAGAATCTGTTTCATGCAAATATTTCTAAGCAGCTCCAAATCTGATTGATGAACTCAAAAAAACCCCAAACCTGATAAAGGGAGTAAAAGGAAATTCCAGGGAGTAGATTACTAGAGGGATAAAAAGCAGAGATATTCAAGTTCCAAAGTAAATGTAATAATGGATTTTCTTCCAGTGGAAGAAGTAGGCAGGAAAGAGGGGAAGGAGGACAAAAACAAGGGGAAAAACTGCCTGTCGTCATGAAATGTTTTAATACAAAGGCAAACAGTTAAGAAAGAGACAAGGTTCCGTTTCAGAAGACAAAAGTTGGTAGAGAGAGAATCGATTACACTCTGTAATTGCATTGATGCTTAAAAGCCATTAGCATGAGAGCTCTGTGCGTGTTTCAAGAGGGAAATGAAGTCTTCTATTTATTCATTTCACTGAATACCCACATAGGCCTTTGGGGGATTACTTCAGAATTAAGAGCAGAGGAGGGTGAAGCCCTAAACTACTTGCAAGGAAATTTCTATTCTTACACCCTATTATATTCACTGTCAATCAGCAGCTCTTGCTTAAACACACAGTTACTGCCGGTGATTTAGAGTGGACACCCAGAAAGGGTGAAAGGGTCAATTGGAGCAAAGCACTAAGCTGTTCTGTGCCTGGCCTGCTCCCGAGCTTGCTATTGAAACACTCAAGAGACATTCAGGAGGCTCTGGGCTTTGCCAAGGAACAAAGATTTTAAGTGCTGAGAAGCCATTTCTGAAGCAAATTTGGAAAGCATGTGTATCTGCAAGTGAAAACTTGCTTCGGAGGAATTTCTCACACACCTGATCTTCTGTACAAACTAGTACTTCAGCATAGCCACTGGCAACTGCAAGAGCTGCATGCAACACCCAGAAAAAGAGGGAGCATGCAAGAGGAGACTTCATGGAAACATGCCCCTCAGCCAGTAGGATCCTACTTTCCAAGCCGTATCTATGGTGATGTGTTCCTGGTTAAGGCCCACAAGTTTCTGAAGGATTTAGAAATACCCATAAACTCCAAACACGCACAGTATTTCCCAAACCAGTAATCCAAGCCTCTGTGTGAACCTAATTCACCCAACTCTGCCTGAAGAAAGAATGAAAAGTATCACAAAGTTGATAAAAGCTGCAACTAGAGGTCTTTCCTTGGGAAAGGAACTACATCCTGGGTGAAGACAAAGACTAGGGATGGGGGGAAACACAGAACAGCAACAACAATAAAGGTATTCATCTGCAATAAACAATATCCAGATTGCTTATTCTGGAGCTCACTACAGAATGTAAAAGTGAAAAATTAGCATGCAATGAATAATTTATTTAGCACTTCACTGTTGTTTAAACAAATCACTTTCATGAAAGCAATGTGTATTCAAGCAATAAATCACTGTTTAGCACTCTGTCACAAGCAAAAGATACTACTTGACAGAATTATTGAATGATGTTGCATGGTCACAAGGCAACTACAACAGAGATAAGGATGATGTCCTTGAGTAATAGGCTGCCTCCCTCTCACCCCAGGGAAGAAATTGCATCTTTAAAATAAAACTTTCATCTGGGGGCAGCAGGGGTAGTGAAACTTATGACCATAAGTGCCTTCCATCTTTAGGTCCCCAAAGTGTCCTGAAAACATTAATTGATCACTCCTAGCAACAGCTCTGTGATGTAGGTTGGTTTTATTGCACACATCAAGCATACAGAGTTTAAGAGAGTTTGTTTCGGGAGGCAGGGAGGCAACACTTACTCCAATGAACTCCCGGGTCTTCACTCTTAAAATCCTTCTTCCCTGTCCTTTATTGCACGGAGAGATGGACTTCGTAAGGTCCTGACCTGCTCTAACTTTAAATCACAGCTTTCACTCAGTCTAGCTCTAACAGGGCATGAGTCAAATTCAAGCTTTCTATTTCCCATTCCTGTAATTCTACTATCTTTTTGCATCAACACAGATGGGAACAGAATACCTTTTTCAACTGATCTTCTGTAAGCAATGAGCAATACTATACTAACAGACACAAGGTAGGTTTCCCAGAAACTGAGAAAAAAAAGCAAGCTTAGTACAAAGATCATTTTTTATTCAGCACAGTCGTTTGTTAAACTGTGTTGGGGATATCTATTCTTCCAGATACCGTTTTCCCTGCAAACACTCTTCTAGCACTCCCTACACATCTTACACTAACAAATGACAATAAAAATCATCACTCCATAGACAAATGTGGTAGGTCTCATCTTATGGCAACCCTTTGTTAATGGAGTTAGATTAGTTATTAATTTAGCTCAGGCCTTGGATTCAGAAAGTGCCTTATGTGCTCTCTGGCTGCCAACACTAATTTGGTGACTTATTACTCCTCAATAGTGCTAAAAAGATGCAAAATCAAGTCCTTGTGTTCTCAGCTTCTCCCTAATCAGCAGAAATCTCAGGGCCAAACTGAGCACAAGACTTACTTTAGACAATGTCTAATCACAAACAACAAAACAAAGCAAGAATTCACTGCACTTGGTTTGCCATAAACAAGCGAGACAAACCATCCGTTCAGCTTCCACCCACTGGTCACCCCAGTCGAGGAAGTGGGAGGATTTAGAGTAGCACAGGGCTTTCTAGCAGCCATGAAGAGAATCACCACTTGCTTTAGAAAGAAACAGGGCAGAATGTATGGACAACTAACCTTAACTGATTGGATGTCTTTAGTGCTGAAAATTAGATGACCCACAGAATTCCAGGAGTGAGCCCAGTTTCAAAAAGAGACATTTCACCCATCACCCAGTATATTTTGGCATCTAAGATGTGTCTGATTATACAAGAGAAGTTCTTCGGTTCCTTGCATTCTTTCACCCACTCCACCTGCAAAAAAAATATGCCAGCACCAGCTGTTTGTAATAAGCTGGAAGGCATTTTGAGACCAATTGTAATGCAAAGGTCATATTTTCTGAACTGTTTACAGACAGTAATTTGTAAGGTTGTAATGTCACGTTGTCAATAATTCAAGGTGGGAAATTGAAACAGTTAATAGGTCATCAATTCTTCACTTTCCCACCTTGCCTCTTTCTCCCCAAGGAGCTGTTATACCATGTTTCATCTGAGCATATTCCTTGAACCTCAGACTCGAAGGTTTCATTTGTTTATGGAAAGAGACTTCGGATGGTAAGATGTAAGTAATCCCTTAACAGGCACCCAGGGATCATAACAGATATAAAGTGCACACTTCAGACTTGGGATATAAATTCATGTTAAAGGTCTATTCTCACTGGGGTTCTATATCTGTATAACAGGTTGATGCTGCCAGAATGAAAACTGTTGTATTTTAGCAAAGCAAGGAGGAATTAATAAAAAACCAACTTGTTCAAGAAAGTTATATATGTTCAAAGTAAGGTCCTTCGCCCTGTTCTTCTGGGTAACAAACAAACAAAAAAACCAACAATACAACACGAATTACAAGTTTTTCCTTCTTCCTCTTCCCACCCCCAATTTACGGCCACCAGCTGAAGACGAACCAGCTCCCAGCAGCATCATCAACAGCCAGTTGGGGCAAACCTAGTAAGGAGGAGGCGGCATCGATAGCAGCAATGTATGCAATTTGCACTCTGGAAAGCTACGTCTTGCTGTGTGCCCACCTAGAATGAATCCTCATGAAATCAGTGCTGGCAAACAATACTTTGGGAAGCTAAAAACATCCTACAGCAGCAGGAGACCAAGAGCACTGCTGCAAATTTCCTCACAGAGCAGATCACACAAACCTTAAAATAGAGCAGTATGGGCATACCCCCATAGAAAATAAAACAAGTGTCCCTCTCCAAAAGATACGATTCATAGTCCATCATCCAAGAAGCCTGAAATTGTATTGTGATAGGGAGACATATCCACCTGATATGGAAAAATTCCTCCATAAAATAATTAGTAGATCATTCTCATTCTGCTGATCTTACTTAGAGCACAGCCACATGCGTATAGAAAACACTGAAGAGTGTAACAGTGCTGAAAGATAGAAACACACAGGACATAACCTGCCACTGAGCCTCCGTTCAGAAGATCTAATCAGCTGCCCATGAGCTTGCTCACAAGTTGCCTGCACCAGCTGCAGACTCACCACTGGCAGAAGAGTGCAGACAGCTCTTTGTATTAAGCTACACCCTCCCTAAATATCAGATTGTGTCTATATCTACCTCCTCGGGGTTCAAAGCACATTCAGCTCACGTTCCCATGCCCTTTGGGCAGGAGTCCAACAGAAATGAATGATTCCATCTTTTAAACGGGCCACACAATTCATAGCTACTGTGTAAGTCAAGACATATTAACACCAAATATCTTTAGGGAAGGTTTTAGGCCCGGGATACTTTCAGCAGGAGTGCGGCCAAAATGACAGTCCCCTAAAGTTAAAAGCTACAGATATATATGTGTGTATATATCCCAAAGTTTTTTATTCTACATCTTTCCCTCCCCTGCAAACTCCAGTCCTCTATTTCTCTTGCTGCACTTTTTTAACCATGCTGGAAGGGAATGGGGGGAGAGACTGGAACTCGTGGAACACGTGGAGGTTTTCTACCAAGCACTGAGTGATAGGAACAGTACTCCTTCAGGACTCTCAGCAACACAAGAAAGGATGAAGGGGATAAAAGGAGGATAAAACAGAACAGAAGGAGGATAAAACAATCAAAACTTTGTAATTACAAGACATTCTGACCTGGGGTCCTTCCTATCTGTCAGGAAGAGGACATAGCTAGATTTTAGCTGCCTTCTAGTTATAAAATAAGACGACAGACACGTGGAGATCTCCTGCCGAGAGTTCATTCCTTAAAATTAAGCAGCAGAATGGTAACTTGCACCTCACGTCTCCTCTTCCCCCCAGCACACATTTCATCAGGAAGCTAACTCAAAAGGAGGGGGAAGTCAAAGCATATTACAAACTAATGCACAAGAATCTTATTAACTCACTAAGATGTGTGACTAAGATCCTATTATCTAAAGGATAACAAACCTAAGCTGCCTTCTGCCTATATCCTCAAGGCTTTGGAAGAAAGTATAGGAGAGGCAC
The DNA here is from genome assembly GCA_013400055.1 of Nycticryphes semicollaris. Classification (NCBI taxonomy): domain Eukaryota; kingdom Metazoa; phylum Chordata; class Aves; order Charadriiformes; family Rostratulidae; genus Nycticryphes; species Nycticryphes semicollaris. The sequence continues at coordinate 1,227,855 of VXBJ01005960.1, forward strand.
AGTAGTCCCAAATGACTGGTGACCTTCACCTTCTCCTCATCATTTACTATCAAGAGGGATGATGAAGGGGGAGATACTCTCAGTTATCATATATAAACTATTCAAGTTTGGGGGTTTCATGGAGTCTTTTTGGAGTGAAAAAGCCAAGTTAGTTCATGATTTCATCTGTCCATAGAGGTCAAAACAAAGAACACCACGTTGCTGGGTGGAAACTTGTTACCCAGAACTGCAGCACCCCAATCACTGACCATTTTTTTTATGACATCTGCACAGTGCTGTCTTCCAAGGTGAAACAATGATGATTTATCATCTCCCCATGGAATCTGATATCTTTTTGGACTTCTAGACATGAGGATAGACCATGAGGTTTGGTCACTAGACCACGAGACTTCTAGACCATGAGGTTTGGTCACTCTCACTAGTGAGGTTATCTTTGTTCTCTAGAAAAGAGTAAGCTCCTTTGTCCCCTCCATCACTTCAGCTCCTTTATCTATGCTTTGGGTCCAGTTTCAGCTCTTACATTGAACAAAAGCAGACTAACACACAAGTGCAAGGAGGACAGGGTATCATCTTGCTCCTAGAACCAGCCCACACACATCCCAGTCTCCCTGTTGGCTTTGCCATATTCCTTATTAAGGTTGTTAAAATAGAAAGCACTGTAGTGATTGTAATTTTCAAGATTCCTGTAACTTAAAAAAATATTATTAGTGCTTATTGACAAGATTAGCTACCCTGCCTGAACAGCGTAGCACAGAAAACCGGCCCATTCCTCTCAGCACTTTGCAGAGAAGTGTATTGTTTCATCAGCTGTATCAATACATCAGTAAAAGCTGTAGAAAAGAGAACTTATGTTGAGAATTTCAGACTTTAAAACAAATGTTTTATACTGAAAATATTTGTTTCAGGATTTCTGGCTGTCCTTCCACAGCATGTTAACAGTATATGAGTTCCTTGCTCCAATTACAGAAGTACTGATTTCCAAACTCTATGGGCAACATTCATCTCAAAGTCTGACAGGGGATCCAGACACTTGAAGCCGTGTAAAATCACAGATAACCTGGGAACACTACAGCATTGGTGCAGAGACTGAACTTCAGGAGTACTCAACACTTTGAAAATTATTTATCCAGCCTAAGATTCTCCTTTCCTAGAGGAAACACTTTCTGAATGCAAACCTCCAACCAAATAAGTCTCTCTCACACTTGTGCCACATTCCTGATTTCCCAGCATTACATTCCCAAATTCTAGTCCACTTATCTTTCCACTCAACCTTAAACTTCATCCTGTAGCAAGCCAATCTGCCCTTGGCCTCACCTAAGAAGGCATTTCAGAGATATGCATTTTGCCCCAAAACTGGACTTGGCTTCCATTCTTCTCTCATCTGCAAACCATTACCCCCCAAAAAAAAAACATTAGAAAAATATTATGGATTCATTTATTGCAACAGAGAATCCTCCTGAATTACTTCTAACAAATTTTCAGCCCTATCACCAGTTCACTGACACATCTACTTAACTAATTTGCCTTACAGTTACACTCAGCCATTTATCAAGACACAGGCATGGAACAAAGCGCTTTGGATTCCACTGCCTTCGACTTATGTTTTACATTTGACACATGTGCCTTCAGGGAAGCACATACATATTTTTTTTTCCCCCTCAGAACCCCTGCTACTTGCTCAACACCTGTTCTCAGGGAGAAGAGTATTTCCATATTTTTGCCTTTAAGCTAGTCAAGCAACTGAGAAATAGGTCCTATGGAAGAAAAATATTCTCATTGTGTCACCTACCACCTTTATCCTCAGCTGGCTGTTCCATAAAGCTCAGTAGGGAAAGTAGATGATTAGCCTTTACCCTTGGCTTGCTGTTAATCAAGTAGCTCAGTGTTGTACTATAAGCACCACTAGCAGTGTATGTTACCCAAAGAGATTAAAGAGGTAGAAGACAAACTGGTATCACTCTCTAGGTTTCCAGTGGAGCACCAATAATTTCTACCAGTTAGGGATATCATTCAGGGAAAGCAAGACATTCTGCAGAATTCCTGCAACAGGGGTTAATGCACTCTGAAGACCAGCTCTTTACCGAGTGGAAAGCAGCAGAACACCATGAATTATTACCTCCCATTTCCTTTGCTGCAAGTTTTGCCTCACTAAGAAACACACAACCGGGAAAGCCCAAATGAAAGCGATGATGTACCCAAGGGCTGTGCTCTTCCGCCTCACAAATTGCACTAGGCCCAGAAGACGTGAAAAAAGTTTCTAAGCTGCAAGAAACTCAGCTCTCCAAGGAGTTTCCCTTACTATTATTTTTTTTCCACTGCAGAGAAAGTTTAATGCATATATTTGAAGGCTACACTCTAAACTGGAACAAAGAATGTCTGTTAGTACTGAACCTGGTGAAACTAAATTTGTAAAAAAAGACATTTGTACAAATTTACTTTTTTACTTTTTAATGTAAGCCACATCCTAATTTGCAAAGACAGCACCAATGCTGTTTGCACCATGCTCACAGCAAACACGTACCCGATAGGGGCAGGTGACCATGGAAGCAACACTGTAGGTACCTTCACCGTGAAAAAACTCCCTCAGTTTTATTATGGGTCTTGCAATATCTGCTGTACTCAACAAGAGTTGCCTGACACTACAGCAGGGGCTTGTGTGCAATTTTATGAAATTTAAAAAGCTTGCTTTCCTGGTTGTGTTAAAAAAAATACAACTTAAAAAAATTCCCATGAATCAAACAGATGTACCTCTTTCATCTGGAAAAAAAATCTCGTGAACCTAAAAGCTGTCATTCATGATTTACTTTTTTTGAATAGTGAAGATGTAATACCAAGACACAGCATTACCAAACAGCAGCCTCTACTTTTTCTGGGTTAAATTACAGTCAGTGTGAAAAGGTATCAGCTCTACAGATTTACTTGTGACAACCCAAAATAAAATTCAGCTCTAAGTAATGAGCTTGCTATCATTTTAAAGGGGATTATCGCTGCACAAATGATCTAAAGATTAAAGACTACTCAGCTGTAACTGACTGACATGTCGTTAAACCAGTAAAATCATTCCATAAAAACTGTCTTATCCTTATTCTTTGTAAACCAGTTTCTTCTTCGGTAGCAAAAGGAATGTTAAGCATTTTAGAAGATGATTAAAGCAAAGCCAGACTAAAAAAGAAAATGTCACAATATTTTCCAAAGAAGGAACTCTGGCCCTTCAGCTTTAATTTCTTCCACAGAGAAAACATGTTATTTAGTAATACTTCTGTGTGAAATTTCTAACAGAGTTTGAAAAAGGTGCAGCAAATACCAGCACAAAATGAACCAGAACATTTTGCTTGAGAAGAAAACAGAGGCAGTAACTCTGCTTCACCGAGACTGATTTCGTGAGGAAAAGGCAGACACCCTGAAGTCAAACAAGTCAAACACAGAGCCAAAGAGGTTTTTTCTTGTTTGTTTCCTCCCAGTTTTCCCTATTCCTTCCTCCCTCTGCATGCAGAAAGCAAAGTGATTGCTCATGTCAAACTAGCACAGTGACAAGGAACTCTACACCTGGCAGAGAGAAAGGCACAGATTTAATGCCATCGGCACCACAAAGCCCAGCTCACGCAGCAGCCCTGGACACCCGAGATGGTACAGAGGGCAGCCCGATGTCCCTCATTTTACTCAAGAAACCCTGGTAATCACTCCCAGTGCCTCTGCAAAGCCCTGCTGTGTTCCTCCCCAGAGGGTTAGTCCCTAAAAGAACTGCCAGGTGAAAGAATAGCAACACACCGCTGTCTTCATTCTTGTTCGATAGGCAGCATTAAATCACCAACATCATTCGCAGGTGGGAAGTTAGACAAGCTGGAGCTACTCAAGAAAGCACCTTTCTCCCTCAATTGGGAAAATGTGTGCAAAAAATCAGGAGGGCACAGAGCAGCTCTTGGTTGAACAGCAATGACTGGTTTAGGAGAAAACCTCTCTGGTAACTCAGTCGTCTTTTCCAGACCCACTGAGTTCACTGTCCTCAGACTTCGGAAACCACGTGTTGCTGCAGGAAAGAGTGATTGGTCCCAGTGTGTTCATCCGCACTAAAGGGCAGGCTATTGTGGAAAAGGCCACTTTAAGTAAATAAAGCGCAAATGGTTTTCATTGCGGCTTGTGCAGATGAGGAAATCATGGTCATAATTTCCACACCCAATTACCCAGATTGCACTGGCAATTACACTAATTCCGCGTACAAATTAGACATGGCACTGCATGAGCACGTTGTTTATGCAGTGATCTGCATTTCCAATTATTATTACCTTTTTTAATCTGGCCCTAAAGCTTTTAACAGCTGATAATGAAAGACTGGCAAGAAGGAAGGGCAGCAGACCATGTTTTTTTCCTGGAGACTCATATTCATTTCATAGAGACATGGCTGTTTTGTTGAGTAACAAATTCACTGTCTTCTTTTTCACTTCCTGAGGACCAAAGTTCTGATTTCTGCCTTAAAGCACTTTGGAAAAAAAAGCAGTGAATGACAGGAAGGGGACGTAGCATTACTGTGACGAGCAGTTTGCATTAGTACAGAAGCAAATTACTGCTTCAGTTCTAGATGGGTAACACAGCTGATTAATACAGTTCTTCCATACATACAACCAAAAATGCACAGTAAAGGTTTCAGAAGGTTTTTGGGTTGTCTGGGGTTCTTTGTTAGGTGGTTGTTTTTTTTTTGGGTTTTTTTTTTTTTTTTGCTGCTTTGGGTTGTTTTGGTTTTTGGGGTTTTTTTGGAAGCGAGTGACAGAGGGTCAAGATGATACGAAACAAACCTGTGTCTTGTACCAGACGATTCTCACTACTTACAATATGAAATTTGTATTCACCGTTCTTTGCCTTTGTAAAACTTTTTCTTATATTACTTACTAGAAAAGAAGGTAAATACAGGAAAATGGAGGAGAAGGAGGAAAGAAAGCCCTCAAAATTTAAAAAAAAAAAAAAAAGAACACCAGCAAACCCACACACGCTTCAGGCAGAAGAAAAGCTTTCAAAAAAATCAAGTGCTATGCCAGTTTGTTGGTTTCTTAGGTACAAATAGAGACATTTATATCTTCTAAATTTTGATGAAAAAAATAGCAGAGAAAAAACTATTCTTTTTCTCAGGTTATCTTAAGAGCTAATCCAAATTCTCAGATAACTTTATCTTCCTGCTTGCCTGCCTATGCCGACCAGCAATGTGACCCTGCGTGGACAGAGGTCCCCAAAGAGACACTTAACAGCTATATGGATTGTGTTGGTCAAACTTGGTCAAGAGAGAGAGCAATGCTACTTCCATCATGGCAGCGCCAATCCCCATCTTGTCAACACAGCCATATGTGTTTAGGGGTTGGTTACTTTACCAGTATAATATAAAAACCATATATATTTTATGTATAGAAAGGACTCTCAGCATAGCCTTACTGCCTCAGTTTTGACAGTCCCCCATCAGCAGTCTCTAGACTGAGGGCAATTGCTCTGCAATTAAATAAAACACTTTTTTATGTACTAAATAAAATACCATATTTAATTTCTTTTTTTTTCCTCCTTAACTAAATAGACTATTATGACTGCAGGTTCTTAAATTGCTTTTAAATGCTGATGATTCGGCTAGAATAAAAGCAAGCCATCTAAGCTCCCTTCAAGTACACTGTTCAATCTCAACTGAACTTGTCTATTTTTACATTAAAAAGGCGCAATCTCATTCACTATTCCCAAAGAATATCAAATTGAATTATTCAACAGCTTTAAAAATCTCCAAACACTTGTTTTTCTCCACTTACCCGTTTTCCTTAGAACTGTTCCATCCTTCCCTCCTCCCCTCTATATAAAACCCCAAACCAACAAAACATGAAAACACACAGCGAAATCCCCTGCAGCAAGGGGTTCACAATCGGTTCTCCTGTGAGCTGTCTAATTCTTAACATTTCAAACAGGCGTCTGTTCCAAGGTATCATTACTTATTCCAACCACCACAGTTACAGAGACCCGGACCCTCAGCAGGATTTCAGCCCCTCCTTCTCACCAGGGAATTAGGGAACTAAAAGCATTTATGACTGGAGAAAAGAGTTTTTCTACCTCTTCCCTAATGTGGTAAATCAGAAATTATGTTATTCTCCTTTGCTTTCTACTTACAGAACAAATCATCTCATCGTATACAGGTTACTAAAAAAATAAAGCAAGCTGCATAAGATAAATAGGTTCAACTTTCATTCCAACTGTAAGACCATATCTTTCTTTTTCTTCCTGTCCAAATCTAGCTTCTGCAAGCCTGTCATTTGGACTTATGAGTCACCTTCTATTGGCAGCTGCTGTCTTTCTAAGAGAGTGAAGGAATGAGGTCTCAGAAATTTGTTTCTCAAAGAAAAAAAAAAAATCAAATCTAGTCAAGTCTTTCCTCTTTCCCTTTTTTGAAGGGACACAGCTTTAGATATCTGGAAACAAAAGGATAGATATGTCCATGTAAAAATATAAAGAACTCAGCATATCACATCTCCTAGGTGACTTTGAACTCTTCAGGCATCGTGCAAAAGATAAGGTGAGATGAAGAGTTTTTAAGTGCTGGTGTTCAAGGAAAACAGGGGGCAGCAACATCAAACAGAAAATTAAACTGTATTTGTGGACTGTTTCTTCCTGTTTCATTCCATGATATTTTCACTGGCTATAACACTGACATTTATTAGCTCTTGGCCTGTAAAGCAGACACAAGACTTATCACAGTCCTAAAATCAGATATCAAAAGTGATTTTTCTCCCTGGTTTAGGCTGAAATCACCTCAGGATGTGTAGAGCGGTACCAGAGCCCCCTCTTCTTCCAAAAATAAGTTTTGAGAATGCTATTGTGTGTAGAAGGCAAACTATCTTCAGACCTGCAGCATCATTCAACAGGGACCTTGGAGTAATGCAACACAAGAATGTCAGTTTTAGGCAGCTTTTTGGTCTAAAATCTAAGCAACGGAAATAAAAATCAGCCATACAAAATGAATGACCAGCACCAGAAGCTTGCACTTCAAATCTCCACATTCTGCCATCCTTTCCAAACAGGCTGCTCTCACTACCTGAGCCTCGTTGTTCGCACATTAAGATGGATAGATAAATTATTTCCATTAGCCATCAAAGCATTATGAGTCTCATGCAGGTGATTCTACTAAATCCTTCGTTTTAAATGCAGTAGCAGTTAAAACACAAGCCTACGGTTCTCAGAAGCCTTATAATTCATAGTCTCAGAAAAGACAAACATGTCCATATCCTCTTCGCGGCTAATTATATTTTCACATTCACATTAGCAGGGCTTAGTTTGGTTTCTGCCACCTGAACTGTAGTTTTACGTGCACTGAGCAGTAGAAATCCTCCTATAACCTTTGACTGTTCCACGTGAACGGTATGTGGAAGTGGGGCTGTTCTGGGGTGCTGCCTGGCATGGAACGATGCAGGAGGAGATAGCACAGAGCTGCTCACTCAGCCCACCACTTGCAAGACAGACAGGAATCTTCCATCTACTCCTAGTTTTCTTTTAGACACCACAGGGCAAAGCAGCACGTTATCTAGCTGCCCATAGTTGGCTTTCCTGTGGTAAGCAGCTCAGAAGCTTCACTGTGAACTGGAAACCTCAGGCCAGATCTTCCAACCCCCCCACCTTACAGCCGAAGCAGTAGTAGCTCTGTTGAACAGCTGTCTCTTAGTAACCAGCTTTTTTTATTTCCTGGGCATCTGTTGCTTCGCAAGCTCACACCTTACCTACTCATGTTATTATCATCACCCTCACCAGAAGAGAAGCAACACAGTTTGTAAGTGCTTTAGGTGAAGCATCCTAAAGGTTTTTCACAAGGATTACATTAAACCATTTCTAGAAGTTTTAATATGGTTCTATGAAAATGAGCTAAAAATCCCACACAATATCAGAAATATTTCTGCTGGACTGAGTTTTTGCAACAACTATATAGAAACTAACTGCATGGACAAAATTACATATTAAATTCTTGGTATTAGTTAAATTACAAGCCAGATTTTATGATTTTTCTATAAGTTCTTGATACTTACAGTTTAATGTTTATCCTAGAGTAAGACTGATGTCTTTAATAATTCATTAAATCGCATTCCAGCGAGCAAGTTTTGTAAACGCTGTGATAAACTGTAATCGAAGTAAATTGTTTACAAACCAGACGCAAATCCCTCCAAATGGTTTGTTTTGATTTGGAACAAGAATAAAATATCAGGCACTGCTTCATTCAAAACAAGCAGTCAAGACTCAAGTGAGATGCTACGACCAAGCAGTAGGCCTTGCAACCGAGCCCCGCTGTGCTTTCAGGAAACCACAAGAAAGTATTTTGTTGCAGCCAGAAAAGGAAGACCGGTCCATAAAACAGCAGGAGTCACATGTAAGCACGCATGAGACCACATTACCCAGGAAGAAAGGCCAAACAAGTCATCGACAGAGGGGGAAAAAAAATTAAGTGGTCAAGCTGTTATAAAGGAATTGTTTTTTTCCCCCCCAATACAGCATCAAGCTGGGGCACCAAATGACAACAGGATTTACTTCAACACCTTTGACTGAGTTGTAAATGAGAAAGGACCACTCGTCTCTGGACCTTGTCAAGTTTCTGGGAGTTTTTCCACACGCTACATCTCGGCACACACTCTTCAGCCTTCTGTTCTGGCAATTTTTATCTGCGCGCAGCCAAGTACTTACAGAAAGCATTCACACAGACTCGCAGAAAGGGTTTTTATCTGCAGGCAAAAATATGTTACTCCAAATGTTAATAGCGGAACGATCGCTTTGGAAACAGAGTTGGGAATCAACATCTCGAGAAGGGAAAAAAAAACCCGACCTCATCACAAGCATTCCCATGGTGGCACAACCCTGTGCTGACTGAATTTGGCACATCACGCAAAGCCAAGAGGACCATACGGATACTCAGAGCCCACAATATCCCTTTGAGTCAGAAACTGCTGTGGCACGAAGGTGACCAGCTGGAGGTGAGGGGATGAAACAAACACAAAACGTGGTACTGGGATGAGCACATCCACCAGGTTTATAGCTCTATACCATACAGCTGCACCTGCTCACCTGGTTACCTCTGGTATTTCTAACCTAGCACTGCCCGAGAGATGTATTCTAAAGGACTCTGAACTTGCCTGTCAGTACAAGGTAGCAAAATTTTTCATTGATATAGTTTTTTGGACGCAGTGACAAGAAGTTATATCATTGAACCATTTTCAGTTGAACTCCTTGCTCTTTTATTTAAAAAAGTACCAAAAATATAGGAGAGCTTACATGCCAATGGCACACGTTGAGTGGGTTTGTTTTGGTTTATTTTTTGTAATAACAATGACTTTGGCTTGAACACTCCTTCAATTTTGCTAACCAACACAATGATGAATACTTCACACTGAGTCTGGTGATCCATTGCAAACAAAATAATTTAACTGGTTATCAAACATTTTCAGGAAATGACACTTCAGCTTTTTAATGTCCCTAATTGTCTTTCTCAGTCAACTCATAAAGCCTGATGAGGAGAGGCTGAGGGAGCTGGGGGTGTTCAGCCTGGAGGGAAGGACGCTGAGGTGAGACCTTCTCACTCTCTCCAACTCCCTGAAAGGAGGGGGTGGCTGGGGGGGGCTGTCTCTTCTCCCAGGTCACAGGCAACGGGACGAGAGGAAGCAGCCTCAAGTTGCACCAGGTTCAGATTGGATGTTAGAAAAAAAATGTTTACACTGAAAGGGTCACTAAATCTTGGAATGGGCTGCCCAGGGAAGTGATTGAGGCACCATCCCTGATGGCATTTAAAAGACAGGTTGACAGTGCTTAGAGATCCAGTTTAGTGATGGTTATTGTCAGTGTTAGGTTGATGGCTCGACTGGATGACCCGAAACGTCCCTCTTAACCTAGGTAATTCTATGATTCTATGCAAGAGCTTTATTTTAGGTACCACAGTTTGGAAAAAACCCACCATAATACATAATAACACAAAACATACATAGAAGCACTTCAGGTTCCTCAAGCAGAAAAGAGTAGTTGATTTATTTATCAATGACACTTTTGCAACCATACGGGATGCTGCATAAAACATTACTTTGAGCACATGAAACATACAAGTTTGTTTCCATGAATTCTCTGCTATTTAACGTTATGGCAAACATTGGTAGAAAACTTTTGAGGGGATAAAAAAAATAAATCTTGCCAGATTTCCTCAGCCTTGATACTACAAGGTGTACTTTGAGTGTTTGAAATCTGTAAGGTCACATTATCAAGGAGAGAAAGGGGAAAAAGCAGCAACTGGCACGTGAAGGCATTAGATCACTGCAGGATTACAATAAAGTTATCTCTATGATGTAGCACAGCACTGCCAGAAGTAATTAGTACTCTATCTGGAAGATGTATATTACCAGCAAGAGATCTATGATTACTTTTAGCTGGGCTAATGAAAGACCTGTACTTATCCTTACTCCAATTCATTTCTATTCTCTCCTATCCAGCTTTATCAGCATTGGGATTAACGTCAGTAATAGGGCTGTGTGCATATTTACACATTGTAATTAAGTGCTGGGGGAAGATGGAAGGGAGCTTTTTAAGATCATTTCTTAAAATGCAGGCACGCTGCTAATCAGAGTCAAAAATTCAGGGAGAAGTTATTAGAAAATAAAAACTGACTCCAAAATGAGAAAACGAGTTCTTGGGAGCCCTCCTTGGATAGACGAATTAAGCTGGATTCACTGACAGCATCAAAGGGACTCTACGGAAAGCGCTAGAGCACCCACCTGAAAACCTGTGTTACAGTTCAGGCTGACTCAAAATCCCAGTATTTCAAGCAGAGTAGCAGTGATTCACCTGGCAGACACTACTCATCGTATCAATGAAAGGAGAAGATCTTGGCCATTATGGCCTGGATTCAGCAAACCACTTAAACACATCCTTTACGTTGAACATCTCCTTGATGTCATCCCAGTCTGACAAACTGCATAAAAACATGCTTAATTCCCATGCACCAGGAAGATCTGAGCCTCTGCTTAACTCGACCCACTGCTAAAAACGAGCATGGCAGGGTGCAGCACACAACAGCGTACGCAGGTTTGTTGTCAGCAGGCCCCTCGCACAGAGAATTCTTGTTTGAGACCTTAAGGCACCTCACTCGCTGCGACACGTTTTCCACCAAGATCTCACCCTTGGGCAGATCTGCACAAATTCGCTTTCCAGCAAACGTTCTGAAGGCTGGAGCATTTTATTAGGTTTCATTGGATTTGTGTAATGGATAGAAAAATAGCTTGGCAGAGATTACAGATGGTACCGAAATCCAGCTTAAAAAAAAAATATATATAAATCCTCTAGCCACTACTCCAAGATACGTGGCTGTGGTTGTTATGTATTTATTGACATGAGTTTTAACATGTCTATTGATATTATTTATAATATCTTCCACTTACTAGCAAACTGTAAAATAACCATTTGAGGTTGAATCAGCATTTCGGTATCTTTCAACAAGTTAGCACTGAAGTCAAATCAAGTGACCAGAATTTTCAGTCACTCATATCCACCAGGTTTCAGGCGAGCTGTATTCAGTGGCTTAAAGATGTCTTTTCTCCCAGGGCTACCCCACAAAGGCCAACTTCTTCCACCCCCTACCCCCCTATTTAAAAAATCCACCATAAGCCTTCTGCCTTGTTATTTATCTTCTTGCTTTCCACAGAGCTGTTATATTTTAGTAGCAAAGGCAGTACCAACTGCATTAATGCTTTAAAATCTTTAGCGATTAATTGCAGTTATGTAAGTGCCAAGGAATTTTATTCTTAAGACTGCATCTTACTACCCTTTCTGCTAGAGCCAACCTTTGTATGCCACATGCACACACACAAGCCAAAACCCAGAAATAACTGTACTCGGCGACAGAGCTACAAACCTCAGAGAAACCAAGTACCTTATAAATATTAATTAATTTCAGCCACATACCCTCCTCTGTGAAGTGGGTAATTACCATCCCCATTTAGCACAAGTGGAAAAACTTAAAGGAGAATGACTTGCCCAGGTCAAGCAAGGTGTACGGCACAGAACAGAGCGCTCGTAACTCCAACCCACCACTCTCACCAGAGAGCCATCCTTTTCTTCATATAAGCCACGTAATTAAGTGTTTTAAGCCTACTATGCAAATTACTAGAAGTCAAAATGATGAAAGCAAGGCTACAGTTTCTTCCTCAAACCTAAATAACAGGTTCATCTTCTCACTTGCCTACTTTTAGACTTCTCATGAATATTCACATCAGAGTTCCCTCTCTCAGAATGATCTGGAGGAAGAAAGATAACAATGACCTACTAAAAAAAAAATAAAATATCTGATGACCTATTGCAACTTGGAGTAATTTCTCGGCTGTAACGTGATTAACTGCTCACATATAGCCTAAAAGACAAAAAGGAAAGTCTGTGGACTGAGTCCAAAGTGAGCAACCAGGTTCTGATGATAAAGAGATCTGCTCACAGTAAGTAGGTTGAACTGGCAACCTGACAGGAGCTTAAGTGAGTCACTCCATTTACATATAGATTTGGATTTTTTTTCATTTTGGTGGGGGGTAAACTATAAACAAGCCTACCTTCCTTGCTGCAGGAATAGCAGCAGTTTGTTACCTGATTTTATCAGCAATACAAATGTACAGCTAATTGTTTCTCTGTACCCTGGCGTTTGCTACAGGAAATAACTTAGCCGAGGGGTTAATTCAGTAGGAGAATTAACCCCCATGAACAAAGTTAAGCAAGGCATCCACAGCAGAGCATCCCCCCACACTTGGGTTCTACCTTCATGAACTGTGAACCACCTCAATTAGGGAGGCAAGAGCGCTTTGCAAGAACAGAGCAGATGGTGCTTCACCCCCTGCTCCCTTCAGAGTGGTGCTTCCCTTCTGCTGCAGCTCCCTCATGGGTGAAAGATGGTGGCACTAAACTTTCTTCTCTAAGTCTGGGTGGCATCAGGATAAGTACTGCTCTGAGCTCTCCCTGAAATCACTAGAGGAAGGCAGGTCCGCATGGTGCTGACGCTGACTCTGATGCAAGTTTTTCCATCAGCCTCAGGAACCTTGTTTTATATTCCTGTATCACTGCTATTCCTCTTCATTTTGGCTTTTGTTTTGTTTGTTAACACCCACAGCTCTAGATAGAAATTCCTTCTGTTCAGGTCTTCTCAGAGCTAACTGCGCTATTTCATAGCTGAGCTGTGGATCACTCGTTACCTCAGCAATACTGTCAGACGTGACTGAGGAACATGGTCATGCCATCTTGGCTCACCAGCCCCTCACATAGAGCCATTTCTTACTTACAATATATCCCTGACACCATTTCCATTTACACTGAATTAAAAATAATCAGTCGGGCATTTGCCGCAGCAATCCATGTAACTCAGCTCGGCAGCGTGACATTATCACTAGCTAAGCAATATTAGCTGTGTATGATTAGGATTCTCCCAGGAACTCATACCATGAGAGGACTTCAGGTACTATAGTCAGAAACCATTACGCTCCCTCCTCCTAAGCAACATATGACAACCTTTTCCAAGGACAGCACCAAAAAATGGAACAGTGGCTCAAACCTGATTTATTAGTGAGAACATCAAGGGTATGCAAGTCCTTAAGTTATCATCTCATCCTCCAACAAGAACACCTACACTATGTTAACACTTTCAAGTAGGCATCGTAGTGCTGGTATCCTTGCTGCCTCCTGTCAGACATCAAGACTGTCTGCAGACCACCATACCAGGGAGATTTTTCCATCAGCATTGCTTTTTGCCTACTTACTCCACCCCCAACAAGTTCAATTCTCTAAACCTTTGATACAAATCATCACCATGTTTTTATTAACATTTCAGTTCCTTCTACTGCTGGAGCAACCCTGCTTTGCTGTTGTTGGGATAACTGCCCATACTGGTCTGATGGGTATTAGCTTCCTAAGACTGACCTTAACATCTTCTGGTGACCTGCTTAATTACTTGAAGTAATCATGTGTTTACTTCAAACACACGTGCCAGAGAGTTCAGATAAAGCTCGTTTTGCAGGATTCTACCTCTGCCAGAATTCTCCAGCAGTGTGAGACACAGACCTGTTCTCCTCTTCCTATTGTTTCTTCCAAAGTTTGGCCAAAAAAAACCACACATCCCTTCCAAGTTGTTTGCTGACAGACCTCAGCAAATGGGTACAATAGTCACAAGTCTCTGGGTTATTCTTCCTTTCTCTATCATGGCTGGAGACCAAACTCAAATCTTGACACACTAACCGTAGCTTTGGGAAAAGGGTCTTCAAAATCTTACAAAATACCTATAAAGCTCATTTCAGGAAATCTTAAGTCGTGACTAGAACTCTCTTCCACCCATCAAGGAGGGACTGCCCTGAGCATCCAGTCACTAGGCAGAGGGTGGCCTTCAACAGAAGTGGCTTATGCGAATCTAGAAAAATTAATTCTTGCAAATTTTAAATGCATCATTGACACGGACAACTAAGTTGGGCAGGATTTATGTTTCTGATGTTGGCCAAGTCACTAGGCCCAAAAGCCATTACTTATATCATTAATTTGGTCACTACTTTTACAGCCATTAGGGACGGGGAAAAAAAAAAACAAACCAGCTACCCTTTTTCTACAATGCACTGCTTTGCAATCTGTCATGGTTTTTAATCACAGAATTAATAGATGTCATAATATTAATAACAAGAAAGATGTGTTAGGCAACAGGGAAACAGTTACTCAAATATCCTCAGTGTTTGTCAGAGACTGGCATAAAAATAAGCAAACAGGTACCAATGCATGAAATGTTTTAAAAAACTAAGGTTTCTGTTTGCACTGCAGGATTGGGATGTGAATTTCAGATCCTGTTTAAGATGGCATCAAAATGGTCAGAACAAAAAATGCCAAGTCTTTGTGGTATGGAAGAAGAGAGCAGCTGTTGTACAGTACCTACAATCAGCTTCACCATCAGACTACAACCTCTGCAGGAGGTTTTTAGTTGTCCTTTATTTTTCTCTCTTAGCCCAAGAACGTTTTTGCACTTCAGTTTTATCCCATCTAATGGTAGGCTGTTAACCAGGATGATTTCCCAGGAAAAGGGGTAAACACCAGAAGATACCTTTTTATTTTTCCCTACTGCTAATTTCAGCCTTATCAGAAAAATAAACACAAATCCAAGCCAGCCTATGCATGAATCCTTGCCTTAGCAACAGATATGCTTGACTCTGGACCTGCAAAATTACTAGATTTTCCAGAGTTATGCATGTATGTGTACATGTATGTAAAAACATTTCTCGTTTATACTTGTGCATATGAAAAACTGTCTTGTTAAATCAATGCAAAATCCTGTGACACTGCACACACCCCCCTCAGGTTTTCATGTAGTTTACTAAGGCCAAAAAATTGTGGAAAAAGGTAACTTGTCCACCTGAAACAATTTTTTCCCTTTGTATTCAAAAGTAATTTTTGCTTGTTTGTTTTTAAAAAGAAAACTTTTTGGTTTGCTGGTGCAGAGAGATTTATAAACATTTGGTGAAATTAAGTGAACTTAAGTGAATTAACTGATTAATTAAGAGAAACCATGGAAGTTGCCAGATCAACATCATTCTTGATGGAAAAAGTCAGGAAGAGATGAATATTTTCTCCCAGCTTTACTTGGAGTTCTGCTACCTCATTTCTTTTAATTAGTCGTATTCCCGAATGTTGGATTAGTCACAGAATTTCCAAAAAGCTGCCAGAAAAGGCCTTACAAATTTTACTAATGATAGTATACACATTTTCTAAGAAGGTTTGAAGATTTTTACATTCTTAATCCATATATTATGATGCTGGGTAAAACTCAAAACATTACTTGTGACCTTTAAGGGAATCCTATACCTGAAACAGAACCTGTTTGCTTAAGAAAACATGTTTATTTCAATCACATTTACTAAATGAAGAAGGACATTAAGAAGTGAATTTTCAGTAGGCTCTGAGAAGAGAGAAGGGCCAAATTCTGTTCTTATGAAAAGCAAGTGGTTCACAGTCTTTATTAGGCATCCAAAAAAAAAAAAAAACCAAACCCAAAAAGCCAAGGGATTACTATACTACTTTCATAAAGATCTGATTCAATCCCGTTCAGTGGAACCACTGATGTTTTTTTACTGCTGTTTGTGCCCCTGTGAATGTACAGGTGGGTGTAGGGGAACGGGCTGAGGCCCCACTCCTCTTCTAACCTGGGAAGGATCTGCCTAAAATCTTCTGCATTTTATCACAAGGAACATCAAGGACTGAGCTGTTGTGCTGCAGGCACCCTCAAGTAAGAATTTAAAGACAGACAAGCAAAGCAAGCAAGGTATATAAGTCACTCTCCTCAAAAACAAGTACTTCTGTTCTCGCTACTAGAGCTCCTAACAGCTGGAGCAAATCAGCAGGTGTTTCAGAACACAAGCAGGAATGGTCACAGCCATTTTTATGGTGGCTTAATTGTAACACACAGGATTTCAATAAATCATCTACAAGCCTGAGCTGCTGTGAAAGAACAAAACACATCGTTGCACAGTGCAATGACCAGGGAAGGTCAATACAAGGAACAGGAGGCAACACGCATCACCTATCACAAACCACACAGAGAAACCTTTATTGCTTCCAGATTATCTGTGCTATAGGGGTCTTTCCTAACCATACTAAGAAGCAATCAGAGGGGTGACAAACATTAAGGTATCCTCTGCTTTCTCCAGCACTGTCCCACATATTTCCCTACAACAGCAACTGTCAAGGCGGTATCCTCTGTTGGGACACTTTGACATATTATTCCTCTAAATACGTGTTTCAAGAATAAACCTGTGAGTACCAACAAGATGACTTGTGGAATCAGCTGTGACCACAGAAAAATAAAAGGCTTCCTTTTGAGAGTCTCGACCTATCCAGCACTGAGTGTACCTCATGAAAGCGGTACAGTCCAATAAACCCTGTATCAGCATATACCACACTCCTTTAAAATACTAAAATAGCAGCATTGCAAGTACTCCAATCTAGGCAAGGATGTGAAACCACTGGCAAACTGCATGTAAACAGAAAGAGACAAGACAGTGGCTTGTGTTTGTCAATACTACTGTGGGGAAAAGAAATAACATAATCAGTGTAGCACATCCAAACCCACTGCATTTTATCGTCTGAGGCTTCATTTTTGCAGCTAAAGAAGAATTTATGCTGATTGATTGAAAGCATTACCTAGATTTTATGCTGTGCTTTATTTATTTATTTGCCAAGGAAGGAGGCTCAGTGCTCATTAGGTATTTATTGCATTGACCAGTTTTATCAAGGCTTTTGAAGTGCTATAAAACAGGCTAATCAGGTGAGCAGCATTTATATTCATGCCTAGAGAGGTTACAAATGAATTGATCAAAGTCCAAGGAAGCTTTCAATAGAGGTGGTTTTGTGCTTCGAGAAGCTGAGTCTCTTCTACCCATTATCTTAAGGATATTAAATGGGGAGTTCCCTGTGTGAAAAATAAGCTCCTTAGCAAGTTTGTTTTATCCCACAGAGGGCTGGAAACTCGCAAAAGCAGGATTCCAGTACTGTGCAATGTAACTGGTACATCTCTAACCTGTGGACAGTGGAAGCAAATGAGATTCCCTACTGATGATCTACTGGTAAAAGTCATCCCTACAGCCACCCACCCCTGGACAGACCAAGGCTCATGAAATACACATCTGCAAATGCAACTCTGACCAGGTTCTGTTATATTAGAGTATTTTGAAACAGGCCCGTAGGGAACGTTGCCATAAGAACACAGCACAACTGCGAGCCCAGGACAGAGCAAAGGCACCATATACCTCCTGCTCCCAGCTGGGACTAGAGTATGTCAAAAAAGGTATGGCAGTAATTCACTCTGTGTACCCTTTCAGTATTCTGCTGCACAGGGACAGCCAGCAGAATTTTATTTTTAATTTATTTACAAAACAACAGGGCAGCAATGTTTTCATCTAATTCTGAAGCAAAGCCATCTTACACCATTCATTAGGAATTGTTACCTTTCATATCTACTGCAAAGCAAGGTTCTAACCCCAAGAATCATTAAAAAAAAAAATCCACCCTCTCACATTTTCTCATTAATGTTAATCCTGACGCTCTGGCCATATTCCCATTGAGGTAATTGCTGCTCTTTGCCTTTGCAAATTCCGCCCTGCGTTTTAACAGGACCTAAGCAGACCAAATTCATCCCTATGTAACACCACCAGCATGCTTAGCCCGTTCTTCCCCCAGGTTCTCTGCTTGCTCTATTGGGACACAGTGTACTTGTGCCTCTTTTAGCAGCAGCATTGCCCTACGTCATGTCAACAGGGGATGGTGCAACGACACGTGCGGAGTGGAAAGCATTTTTTCTGCAAACACCTAGATGGAGCATCATCTTAACGCTAAGAATTTCCCTAAGTGAGCAGAGACACACATTATGCGATGAATCAGAATGTCCTTAAGCATGAGAAGAACTAAAAAGAAAGAACCCACAAACCAAACCACCCACAAATTGAGACCAACGTGCCTTTCAGCAAACAGACCACAGAAGCAACCTCCTTGATGAGGAGAGATTGGGAGACCGAGGGTGCAGACGCCACACGCTGCGGTGTGTGGGACTCTGGCACTAAACCCCAGGCTTCAAGACTTAGGGACACGGCATAGCTACCATCTCCTCACCTTCAGCCTAGTTTTGAGCTGAAATTATTGTATGTCCAGGAAGGCTGTTATTCACTAAGGGCAGGCTTCATCTCTTGGAAATTAAGTTAAATTTCAGGAATTTAAGCTGGTTGTCCTGACACTTTCTCTGCACAATGGTAAGAGAGGCACTCCTGGAGGGAAAAATCATCCATTTAAGACATTTTCTGGCTGATGCTTTGGAAGTTGTATCATCTCCTCTCTGCCCAGCGGGAGCTCAGGCACTAGCTTTTACAGTAGGGCAGATTTTTCTTGACTAACTTTAAACACAGAAGAGATGTTTTCATTTAAAAGGGTATTTGTTCAGAGCAAGTGTAGCAGAGACTGATCTCTCCATTCTCCAGAGATGACAGCGCAGTCCCTCCAACAAGCATGAGAGATGTGGGGAAGTATTTAAAGCCAGCTGCATACAGCACATCGCATGAAGCGGTATTTGTCAGGCTTGTAAGAGTACTTCACTCACAGAGCAAGCGATCAATTGTACATACTTTGAGATGATTTAATCACCCACTTCTGTACCCTGAGCTTTCCAAGTTCTCCCCAGACACTGGCTTGCCAGCTATTCATCTTCAAACATATATCATTAAATACACAGGGTGGAACAGCCTTTCTTTGACATTATTGTTTAATGGCACAAGGTAATAACCATCAAGTTACTATATGAAATCCCAAAATATTCTCAGAAGAGAGGAGGGGGAAGAGAGGAAACGTACAAACTGTGACCTGTTAGAAGGATGCTGGCTTTTGTTCAGTTTGCAATAACCCACAGGCACTGGGGGTTTTTGCTTTTTACCACTTCGAGCTGGCACAGGCCAAAGAACCCCTGTCCTCACCCTCGGGGTCACCAGGCTGCAGATGCCAAATACCTTTCAGTTTCTGGGCAAGCAGCAAGTCTCTAATCTGCGCGTAGCCTACTGAGATTGTTCAGTACATAATGAAGTACCTTCTTTTTGCAACCTCATCTCTCCATTAGGTGAAGCATGAACAATTTGAAGGAGTGATGGTAAGATTTTTTTGTTTCCTCTCACTGCTGAGCTAGCACAGCTAATGCATCATCACTCACGTTTTCCTCCTTTCCATCACTGCTTGTCAGTGACAATTAGAATTGCTGCTCAGTTCCTGGGTCGCAGCTTATGAACAAAGGCAACTTTGAAAAACACAAAAAAAAAAGCCAACTTCAAACCATTTGATCTCTCCTTTCATCCCCAGCCAACAGCAAACAACACTAAGCCACAACAAAAACCAGATGTTCACGTATTCAACAGAAATGATCAGAGCATGTCGCTGTCTTAATCCAAATATTAAAAATGCAACAATCAAAATGAGGTATTAACAAGGGACAGAAGGACTTACAGAGTACCCAGGAGTTTTCCTATCATTGCCCAGAAATTACTTTTCAGGTTGTTGTGCTTTTTGAAAGTTTAGCAACCGATCCTTAATTTGATACAGAGCAGAGGCTTCCGCCCAGAAACACACTGACTGCTACATTTTTTATGCTACTAACCTAGCGACAAAATTTGTCAAAGTTTTAGCAAAATTTATCAAAACAAAATTTTCACTACATTCCAGAAGATGAAAAACACTCTGCAGATTGAATGTTGCATATAATTCAGTCAGTGAAGATATTCATGTTCATCAAAAAAAAAAAATAATCAAAGGTTATAAGTGAGGCTCAGCTTTGCCCAGGATGGGTAGAAAACCAGCTCTTGTCTACTGGGAATTGTGTAGCTCTCACTCCACCTAGAAGCACTTGCAATTTGAACGCAAACACAACAAGCTGTTTTTCATCAGTTCCCGTGAGCGTTCCCACTGATGGGACTAGAGGATTTGCAGCAGTGGCTGACGGTAATACATGGCCATGGATTAAGCTCAACATCAGAGACACAGGTACCACTTTAAATTCCATCTTAGAAGGTCCAAAGAGGGACCTGAGATGGTAAAGCCTAACTTCTGAAACTGAAGCAGATGCTACTGACGATGCTCACACTGCCTCTGTTACTTCCATAGCAGTGACATTCGTTTCCATATCTGGTTGATGCTGGTAATAAGGTCACAATTCAAATCTCAGTGGGTACCTTGTTCTTCTTCTCTTCCCCCTCCGCCCTCACCAAAATACTAGTACATGCAGATTCCAGACATGGTCTCCCAGTTCAAAGAAAAAGTTAAGAGAGAAATGAAGCAAGGGATAAAACCCAGAGCTACACACTTGAGGTAACCTATAATTTTAAGATTATGAACATTTAAGATTTTAACTCAAAAAAGGGGGGAAAAAAAACAAAAAACAATGCTGAGGGGAAAGCAAACCAACACATCCTGAAGGGACCTTAAAGACCATCCAGTCTTTTGGAGTGGTTAAGCTTTTGGCACGACTACTGTGTTGATGGGCAAACAATATCCGAGTTCAGAGACACTCTGTATGCACGCCATTACCTGCAACGCCATTTCATTGCATCTGACATATCTACAGCAAGGACCTCAAGCTGCCAATGTTTACTGAGCTGAAAAAGGTCGAAGAAATAAAACTGACCTTTTCACGTGGGCCTGCTGGGTAAACATGAGGCATCACTAGGCTTGAAAATGGATTAAAAGGGGGCAGAGAGGGAGGCAAGCTCTTGCAAGGGCCTCGGTGGATATAATCCAACAGTGCCTGCTCTCCTTCTAGTGAGATCACAGTGGTCATTGGCTTTTTTGGCCGAGTGTCCCATCTGACAGCAAGAGTGGGTCTGTGCAAAGACCAGAAAGCTCTTCTGCTCAATCAACCCTACGAAGGACGATCCAAATGGGGCCCACATGCTTATCCTCTCCCATGCTGCTGCCACCACTCATGGGGCACGCAGGAAGAGAGGCATCAGGGTTGCTTTGGATCTCTATTTCCTCCATGGTGCTTCCCTTGGGGAGAAGCGACCACTTAAGTCTCTCAAGGTTTAGGTAAGAGAGGCCACCTGAAGCTCTGCACAGCCCAGCTCTTCCCATGGCCCAGCTCTTCAGTGATCAGAATTACCCAGTCCCTAGCTCTTATTTCAGCACCCACCAGCACAGTATCTCTTCAGTCTTAAACACTACTAAAGCTTCTTTAAAAAGCACAGAATCACAGAATGTTTCAGATTGGAAGGGACCTTAAAGACCATCCAGTTCCAACCCCCTGCCCTGGGCAGGGACACCTCCCACCGAACCAGGTTGCTCAAACAAAACAGGACTACAGCAAGTCATATTTACCAGGGCCAGACAAGCCAGATCCAACATCACCACACTGCTTTTCTCTGGCTTTCTACAGAAAACACCGAGCAACTCCAGAAAGTTCAAATTATCTATAAAGGCAAACTTAGGCCAATCGTGAGTGTTTCTGAAACATCCCAGGCCAAGAGGTAACGTCCAGGTTTTCAAGACCTGAGCACCCACAGCATTAGAGACTGCATGCAGTGTGACAGCAGCTGGTGGGTGATGTCCTCCTTGGACAATCCTGACCATGATTAGATGCCTGCAAAAGGGCACAATGCCAGGAAAAGCCTGGCCTTTGGACACAAAGCAGTTTCGCTCTGCGCTTTTGGAAGCTTTACCTTGTTGCTTCCAGACTGTGGAGGACATGCACAGGGTAGAAGAATTAAGGTCCCTGGCACAAATACGGGATCAGCAATATCTGCTGTGAAGCAGCAGGTTTGGTGCTGAGCAAACATAAACCTTGAGCTTGTTTAGCCATAGCAGGATTTCTAGGACAACTACCCAACTTCTTGTTGTCCTGAAGCAGGTATTGTAAAGCCACAAATAATCATGGACAGCAGCCAACAATATGTAAGTTTCAGAATTCCTTCTATTTTCTTTTTTTTAATAGAGTAAAACATTGACTCAAAGGTACATCCATCATTACTGTACCATTCTTGAATATCTTTGCATTAAGGTTCATGCATTTTGTTACTTAACAGCCTGCTGATGCAAGTAGCTGTCACCGAGTCAAATGCAGAGAAAATAAACAAGCAGGAAAAGGAATACAGGATGACCGGTAACACATTTACCTTTACAGCTGCCACAGTATTTGAAGAGCACATCCTTTCAAAAGCTAAGGCAGTATTTCCTTTTGTGTGTGGATTATTATTTTTTTTTATTTTACTTTTTTTCCTAGAACATTCAAGTGCATCTTTAATGTATTATTCAAACAGAAGCAATGATTAATTAATCAAAACTTCGTTGTATAGGGAGAAGAAAACTGGGCTCTTGCGCAACACCCAGCCAGATGCTCCAACTTAAAGGGAGTCAGAAGGGAGAATGTGTCAGCAATAGTGCTTAATTATGCAATAAAAAATGATGGGATTTCAGAGACAGCTTTTAGGTTTTTAGCAGCATCTCTTTTCAGTACTTCTCTTCCCCATATATAAGCAACATGCCTCCTTCCCTTCCACATCCCATCTATCAGAGTTAGAAGCTGGAGGCAGGAGAGTGCCTGCTCAAATCTCATACAATCTGCATTCAAACCTGGCCAATGGACTGCCCCTAAAACAGCTTGCTTTCAAAGACAAGTGTCCCTCGTGTATGTCTCAGTACTTTTAGGCAAGGAAGATGGATCCGTGTAACAGACAGGAATCAAATCTGGACTCAGGAGGGCTGGTCTCTACTTTTGGCTTTTTGGTTGTTTGGTTTTTTTTTTGAGCAATACAAGCCAGGTCATTTCTTGGTGTTTTTCTCTCCTCTCCCATACTACATCTTTTTAAGGTTGTAAGATTAATACCTAACAAAAAAACAACCCCAAAAAAGCCCCAAACAAACAGAAAACCCCACCAAACAAAACACCACTCAACAAAAAACACCTGTTTAAAATGTTTAAAACCATCCAAATGCATTACCCTAACCCTGTCTACTGCCTAGGCGAGGTTTGAGCAGGGCTGTTTCAAAAAGGGAATGAACTGTTCCACAGGTTTGTGGGGGGCACAATGGGCACAATCATCATCTGCAACATCTACAAAGAAAATGCAAGCTAGATATTAAGAGAAACTTCCTTCCAGCAATCGCTATGAAACAGAAGAATAGGTTATTGAGACTTTCTGTGGACTTTCTATTCTCAGCAGCCTGGACTTCTTGAGGAAACAGCTGGATGCACTTTTGTCAGAAACAGTTCAGGTTGAGTTGCTCTCGCCACAGGGCAGAGATGAGCTACATGATCTCTCGTGATCTCTTCCAACTCTGCTTTTCTGCAACTCCATTTTTTTTTTTTTGAGGAATTTAAAAGTTTTAAATTGTCATATCTTTTCCAAAGCTCTGAGCTCTTCATTGTTTCCATTCAGGAAAATATCTACACTTCTTCTAATCACACTATACATAAAAAATAGGGTTTTCAGATTTTTTAAATGTTTTAGCAACATAACATTTTTACCTTCTGATTAATATTTCCAGTAAGAAGTTAAAGGAAACAAACCTGTGGGGTTTTGTTTTTTGTTTTTTTTTTTGCTGTAATTTAAAACATAAGGTAAGTTTTTAAGGGATTAAAAATAAGGTAGTTAAAATAAGGAATGAAGCAACTGTTCATCATCTCTGGAGCTCAAAGGCCATCAACTCAGCTCCAACAGGTATCTTTACTCCCCACCAGAATCACTGAGGCCCATAAGTTAACAGAAAAAAAAATAGCCCTAAAATCTGCTTCAAGTACATGCAAAATCTGAAGGCAGAAAACATTGTTTTTAAGCTTCATATTTTATTACTCTTCTTTATCTCACCATATTTCTTTCTGTAATCTATTGCATCCTTCCCAAAGTCACATTTTCTGCCTCCACAATAAAATGTTTTGTCAAAACGCAACATGGTGACAGAGTGATGAGGTAGACAGCAAAGGAAGTAGACTCAGGGAAGAGTTACGTAGGAGGAACAGACCATTGTAGCAAAGATGGAGAAGGAAAAGTGTAGGATTTTACATTTCAGAAGCGCAAGAGCAAAAGAAGTGGCAAAAACACATATAAAACTTTTAGATCTTTTCTAGCATGATTTCATTTTTTAGATAAGAGCCGATTGGTCCACAAACCTCCATAGTCCCTTAGCTAAGTACTCAGTTGTACCAGGACTGGACACACAGGAGACCACTGAGATTTCCATTGCCTACTGAACCATTACAATTTAATCAGACCCACAGTCTTCATGGTTATTGTAATGGTGGTATCTGCCTTTTTCTGTAATGCAGATCAAAGAACATCCTTCAGACTCTCACATTAAACCCAACAGCTCCTTTGGGCTGGAAAATCTCCTGTAGAGAAGTACCGATCTTGATGAGGGCTTCGAGAGAGCGCAAATTTACCATATCCCTTAGATAACTTGTTCCAATGCTTACTTAGCCATACTGTTAAACATGTTTCATTTAACTACTAAATGGGCAATATGGGTTTTTCTTGCTTTTCCCAGGAAACTACACACCTGCATGCAGAAACAGCCCATTGCCACAAAAAAATAAATTTAAAATAAATACCCAGTGGTACACAATATGAGCAAAGGTAACCGTCTGCTGCATACTCTTTCCAGCTGGGAAGCAATTGACAGAGACAAAACATCTCCCACTGAAGATGAAAGTAGCTGTCTGTCCTGAATTTAAAGAGGCAGGATTCAAGAGATTGTTCTGCTTAGCCCCCTTGCAACAGCAGCCAGGGAAATCAAGAGTCTGTTAAAAAAATAAATAAATAAAAATGAACTTCCATACACATTGTTTGTGCTTTTCCTGCAAACCAACAATTGCTAAGGGCGACGTGCAACGATACAGGGGGATCTGAACCCACTGCGCCACTGCGTTAGCCAGTATGTCCACAGGGCCTCAGTTGAAAAGGAAGGTAACTGAGACCCTGGAAGGTAGGTAGTCCTTCTGCAGGAATCTACTCTTGAGCTAATTAGCCCTTTCAAGGAGTGGGAATAATTAGTGCAATTTCAGTATCATGCTACAAAGGGCACGTTAGTTCCAGGGAGCTCCTCAGCACTGCAGTATGGACACCTCCAGAGCCGGACAGTCGTGCTATCAGAGTTTTGTCTGTAACACATTGATGCCAGCAAATTGCTAGAGCCTGTTCATAAATTTAATTTCTTGCTTATTGCTAGTCCTTCTGCATTTGCTCTTTGTTGTTACAGATGAAATATTTCAAGACCAATGCCATAAGGGCTGTGACTATTTTTTTTTAACACTCGGGCTGACAGCAAATGGTGATGCAAATTGGGTTGTTACATCATCCTTTGCATTTGGTGAGATGAATTTTACCTAATTCTAGTCACAATTTATCTACAACCTGATCTTTTTCATGCCAGTGAGTCAGAAGTGCCAGTTAGCGAGTGCTAGCGACGCTGCTCCTTTGGTTGATTGTAAGCACCAACATGCCTACATCCAGCTAGTCTAAAAGCCTTGCTTTTCACCAGTTAGGGATCTCCCTCAAACCTCTTCCCTTCATTTCCTGAGGAAGAGAGAGATGAAGACAAGCCTAATCAAGTAGGTACATGATCCTGTTCTCTCTTCCAAGCATCCTTCTGGCTGCCCAGAGCTATTGTGAGGGGTTTGCATCAGTGTCCAGATAACCCTCAAACCAATACGGGCAGCCCCAAGAAGACAAGTTTGAGCTGATTTTCTTCGCACTATTCAGTACATAGAGCTCCTTTTACATTTGTTCAGGCACCTCTCTGACATGTATGACCAGGGTCTATCTGATTTATTCCACTCCGAGGTGCAGCTCTGCAAAAGAAACAACAACAGCCACCTCCTGCCCCCCAAGCCCTCAATTCCCATTCCCCTCAAAAAAAAAAAAAACCCACACAAAATACCCAACGTGTTTTCTCCTTTTCATAGAGTAGGAATGAGGGGAAAAAAAAAAAACCCACCAAAACCAAACCAATAAAAAAAGCCAGCAAACAGTCATGACAAACCCAAGCCCTGTTTTCCACATTTGTACATCAGATATTGGTGATGGGGTGGGGGGGAGTGTGGACCAAGACGACAGAGCAGTAATGCTGCAGATTCTCCAAGAAATTCAGTCCATCTTTGGTATCCTTTAAGGGACACTGAAAAAGGAACTCTTCTCTTCCCTTTGTGTTGTGCTTTTGGTTTTTTTTAACCCAGGCTGTTTAATTTTAGAACAAAAAATCTCCTCCTATCTTTCATCTGAGGGTAGGCAGGGGAAGGATGGATTACAGCAGTCACAAACCCGATGCCCAGAACCACAGGCAAAACCTTGGCTGTGTCACTGTCACGTATGCTCATAGATGGGCCAGTGCTCATCATGAAGGAGCGGGGGCGGGTGATAGATCTGGAGCTGAACCCACCTCCAACAAGCCAGATACATCCCCAGACTCACAGCACCCTCAGGCTGGCTCAGTTTCCATCTGTGGTCCCAACACTGCCAGAACAGACAGCAAGGTGCCGGCTTTGCTTGAGGGCAACTTTGACTCCCCACGCAGACTCCCTACACATACTTCAGTCACTTAAGAGTGTCTTTGCCACTTGAATTCAGATTTCTGTTGAAACGTCTGCTTTTGACAAAAAAATTCACAGAATTGTCTCCAGCATGGGCACTGTAGAGGCCCATCTCTGCATATACAGATGCAGAGGGGTCACAGCAACGTAGAGTCACACTGCCAGGTATCTACCCTAGCAGGTACCAGATAGCGATTCTCTTAATGTGCCTAATCCCTTCTATAGCAGCTCCTCCTCTTTCTCTTGATTGGTTTGCAGCCCAGTCAGCAAATTATCCTTGGTATTCGGAAGATCTACGGTTGGCCTTCACCAGTTGCACACATTCTTGAACTCCATCATCTATTTTCTCTACCAAAGTGCTTTAGCCAACATAACAGAAGTGGCCCTTCACACCGGTCAAGGCTGGGTGTTTAAAAAACATATCACTTACGAGCTCCTCCTCTAGTATTTCCCTTCTCAAAATTCTGTCCAACCTCAGCATCCAGTTTCTGAATAGAGGAGGGTACCCACTTTCCTGGGTCTGCTGACTGTGCTCCCGTTCATGCAGCCCAAGACACTGTTAGCCATCCTCATAACCAGGATGTATGGCTGGCTTACGTTCAGCTCACTGTCTACCAAGACTCCCAGGCCCTTCTCATCAGACCTGCTCCCCAGCCAGTCTGTCCCCTGCCCATATTACTCCAGGGGTTTATTCCAGGCTCAAGACTTCTTATTTGGCTTCACTCAGTTCCACCAGTTCACTGTTGTCCCACTCCTCCACTCCTCCAGCATGTCTAATTCCCCTCCGAACTATTAGCCCTCAAGCTATTGACTGACCCCCAAAATCTGATATAATTTGGGAAGCGTTATCTGCAACAGCATTTTGTGTCACAGCCCGCTTCTGTTTTCCCCAACACACACAGCTGCCACAAAAATCTCACCCTAATCATGTACTAGCTTCATCCTGAACTGCCCAATGATACAGCAAGAGCCATTCAAGGCATTAAAATATTTATATTGCACTTTCAGCCTCCAGGAGCATGAGTGAAATAAATCACAATCTCCTCTAATTGATTTGCCTCTGTGAGGCAGAAAACTAGCATTTTATACATTGCCTGTTAAGGTAAAGGCACACTTTTTCTCCATGCAAGACCCAGCCTGAGCAGCCAAAGAACATTGGATGCGGCCTTGCTCAGAATTTTTTGAGCATACCCCTTGAGTTAGTGGCTTGCAAAAGCACAGCCACACCGCGGCACACTGGCAAGTGTCTTTGAATGTCAGAAACCTCTCCTGGAGAGGTTTATCAAGGCTGCCCTCACTCCGTTCATTATCCTTTCCCCCCTTGCTTCTAGTGTGTCTGACTGCATCACCTTCTCAGAATTTAATTATTGCCTTTTCCACTCAAGCTGAAGACTAAGGTTTAGCCTTGGACCCCTTCGCCTGCTCCCCACTAGCTCATTAAAAAGTTGGTGTTCTACAAACGCAACAAAGGGAGGACAGACAATATAAGATAAAGAGGTACTGTGAGATAAAACTGGGAATTATAAAAATCACTTGGTGTACTCAAAGAATAAAAAAAATCCACGTTTATTCCTAACCCTTCTGGACTAACACATTTTTGCTCATTTATCTTGAAATGGTTAAGCATAGACAGCAATAGTATTCTGTTAGTCAGTAGTTCATGAGCTTCCTAACAAAGCTTTAAAAAAAAAAAAAAAAGTATCAAAGAAGGTAGGAGCATTTCTGTCAGATTCCCTTACAAAATAAGCCTGAGCTTTTCTCCATTTTCCATGTATTTCTTCTCTAAAATGGCAACAGGAAGCACTCGGATACCTCTGAAAGGACCAATGCTGAGCTTTCTCAACAAATGCTCCTCTGTCACAGTGAAGCCAACTTCCTGAGCATAAATTATTCATGTTCAAGGATAAAAGTATCAGAGTGGATAACCCAGAAGATTAGGACATTTCTTGCATGGCACCTTTTTTTTTCCCCCTTTCTGCACGGCAGGCTGTCTCTGTTATTTGTAGCTAAGATTTGCCAAGAAAGTTAAACCCAGCCAAGATATCTAAAGGTCTTTTTGGATCACTATTTTGCTTCTCTACTACTGTTCATCATAGAAAAAGCTGCTTTGACATTTCCACGTCATTCATTTAGACCAGGGAGACAAATACATAACTCAAAGGTTTCAGATAATCAAACACCATCAGACTCTAGACTGGGATTTCCACCAGCTGGGAGATGAGCACTTGAATTCACGTAGGGCCTTCTTAAATGCTAGTCATGAGTGGCATACGGAACCATCTTTGGTTTTGGTTTTTAGGGGACAGGAGATGGTGCATTTTTCATCATTGGCAATGTTCTTTGAGGAACTTGGGAAGATTTTAATGCTCTAGAACTGATGCTATTACCCACTGATGAAAAGCATAGTTGATCAGGGTTACACATACAGGGGAAAGCAAGAAATAACCCAGAATGAACTGGGACTTTATTTTTTTTTTTCTCCTAAATTAAAAGATGCCATTTGAGGGAAGAGTAAGTTACAGATTCTCCCTTTGTGTGAATTAAATCATACACTTTCAGGTAAAGCAATGAATTCTGCTTTCACTTATACGCTTCTTTTTAAGATGCAGATCCACTAAAGGAGCCAGAGACACACAGCAGTTTCCAGTTAGAATTAGGGATTAAATTCACTCACTTCTGCATTTTCTATACATCTATACATTTTCTATAAATCTAGTCTAACCCCTGGCTAAAACATGTATTCATCTGTCAACACCTACCCTCTGGGCTGCTTTTTCTGAGTTTCTCGTTTTGTATTTTGAGGCATGATTCACACAAAATAAGATTTACCCCTTCATTAACTTGCTTCAAGTAGAGATGGTTGGATGCTATTAGGTCAAAAGTATTTGAAAAATTCCCTTCTTTTTAGTTGATCTGCTCAGCGAATCAATATTCTTCCTACTCAACCAGTTCTATTCTCAAGGGAAGTCAGACGTTCATGGCCCTGACCTTAGCTATCGGCTCTTAGCCCATCACTTAAAATGATAGACAGTAATTACAGAATTGGCAGACAGAACTGTCAGTTGAGACTAAAAAAAAAAACCAACACAACACAACAAACCAGAACAGGGAAAGTCAAAAGAAAATATGGATACACTGAGATCTGGCTAACATGGTCTCTCTGAGAGGGTGATATGCTCTAGGTTGCCTATGGTAACAAATACACTGGATCTGATATTTTCATGAAAACCTATGTATGTTTCAGGTTGGAAACTCTGAATATAAAGAACTTTGATTCAATTCCTTGTATGACAAACACATGTACCCCTCCCTCCTCAGCTCTGCTGGTCAAGCCCTTGGAATCTCAAGAGCTCTAGTGGAACTAGAATTTATATTAGTGTCACCAAAAAGATACTGCTGCTAGCTAGTATGAATTCAGACCTTATATTCCAAGCAGGGAGCACCTTGCAAACTGAAATGAGCACTATTGCCTCATTGGAGATGAGCAGTGCTCTTTGCTTTGTTTTCCCCTTGGTTTTTTTCTTGAAAGAGGCAAGTGCTAGAGCGGTCACCTGAACTTTTCAGTATCACAGAAGCCACATTTGCACAGTTCAAGTTTCAGAAATCTTGAGTGACCCTGGCTACCCACTTCATTAATTCCTGAGAAGGACCGGGCTTCCAACCAGGCTCATACCTCCTGAAAGTCACACAGCTTTGAGGTATTTCCTTCTGTGCTTCCAATTGTTTGCTTTTGAAAGATTAGATTGCAGCTACAAATTTATAAATCAGGGTGGAAAAGCATTCCCCCTCAGCATTTCTCCACCTGATAAACATTTTCTTGGTATAATGGAACTTGCAAAAGAGACACCCTAATCCAGTCAAACAAAGCAAAAGCTGTGCTTCTGTACTGCTAGAAAGTGCAATACTGCTACAGGCATTTTAATATACAGCAATTCTTCTACATTGCTACCTGCCTCTGAGACCAACAAAGCTAATCAATGAAAACATGAAGTGTGTTCAAGGATAGATTTCCTCCTCATCACCAACAATGTATGCCATAAAACGCCCCTCACATAATCCACACCAGATAAACCCTTTGTTTCCTACTGGCCTGTCAGCTTACTGTCACACCAGCAAACAAGGCTTTGGAGCAGCATTTAAGTCAGAAGCAGAGGCTTTAGAGGGGTCTGTTAAAACATATTCAAAACCAAATCTCATTAGCAACTTGAGTTACTCCAATGGGAAATGACAAATGTAGACTTTCTTGTTTTGATGCTACCTTGAAAGAAGACAATTTCCCCAAACAATTCCTCCTTTTCCAAGACATTTTCTGCACACTCAAGAGAATCTCTTAACAAAAGCAATTACTCAGCCCTCAATATTGGTGGCCTACTAGTGCTATTCCTGGTCAGATAAGAGCATGGAAAACTGACAGTTTTCAGTATTCAGATGAAAAGGCCTACATTTGTAAAGGTGTCTGGTTTTGCTATAATTGTCTTTTAGTAGGAGGAGGGAAAAGGTACTTGTCTTCCAGTATATCTGGAAAAAAAAAATATCTGAAGGTTCAGAAAATTCTTTGAGTCAAAATGGTCCATCAGTTCTGATGAGTTTTTCCCTAAGCTTTTGGTTGTGAGAGTAAGAGCGACAACATTGTGAACCTCAATTCACAAGGGTATCACCACCTCGTCCACCTTCTCCCCACCTCCCGCAAACAGATTTGTACAGAAGACACTTTGGCAATTAAAACAAACATGAATGTGAAGTCCCCAAACCCTTCCAGACCCTTGCTACAGGAGGAGAATTTAGCAACAGTGAATTTAATTTGTTCTTTTAAGTACTCAGAGCAACTTGAGGTTGACAGGCAGGGAAAAAGATACTGCTTTGCTTAAAGTGGTTCCCCTGCAACTGCTGAAAGCTCTTCCACGGTACTTCTCTCTGTGCTTTGGAACTAAGCTGACAGAGTTTAGCACTGGAGACAGGAGAACTCAGTTGGCCCATCAAGTACTTAGAGGCAAAACATTTCTCACGTGCCTTCCCCAAGGTGATGTCCATCCACCCTTTCCACAACTTGAGCAGAACCAGCTCTTTCAGATAGTTTGTAATTCATCCACCAAGTGTCCATGCATCCTTCACCACAGATGCTTACCATGTGATTTATATAAAATAATTAACACCTGAGTTCTTTTGTTTGGACAGGTGTGTCCTGTGGTACGTCTCCATACCATTGGCTACACAAACACAACTCCAAGGTCTCCTTGTATCCCATTATAATCATGTTTATAAATCAATATAGCCAAAGCAAGAAACTCCCTGCAGATGCCATTGCAACTCAGCATAAGGGTATATTTTAGTTGTGTATCTCATTGCAATACATCTATGAAACTATGCTACACTAGTACACATGGCTCCGATTACTATTTCTAGACGCAGAAGAACTGAATTTGAAATATTTACCAGTCCAGAGTGTCGGGTTTTGACCAAATGCCAGGCTTAATTTACCATGTAAGTGCTGAATACCAGATACAGATTTTTTTTTTCCATTTCAGGCAGTGAAGGCTTCTTTTTTAAATAAAAAAATAATTTAGATACATATTATTGATAAGTTATGTTTTTACAACTATACAGATTTATGCTTCAAATACCAATTCTATGTTTCTTTTAAATACATGGAATATTTTAAGTCTGTGATTATTGCTGCATTAAAAATTACCTTAACTGTAGCCATGTATTAACAGAGTAAACAGGAGGGTTAGCACAGCAAGTTTGTGCCTTGGCTTTTGGCTGGGTTTTGTTTGTTTGGCCCGGGGATGGGGTGTTGGGTTTTGGGGTTTTTAAGTCTTTGACACTTGTGATAAGGTTTTTGACAGCTCCAGTTTTCCAGCAGAGAGGATTTTTTTTTTTTTATTCAATATCAAGCAAGTCTATCACAGGTCATCTCAAGCATGGACCTGCCTTTAAAAAAAAATAAAAAAAAATCAGAACTGCTAATTCATAGCCAGTGCCAACTCTATTTCAGATATCGTTAATATCTACCTTTGCATGGCAGCGTTATGGGATGCTGGAAAAGTACCATCCCTAGCCTTTAAGATGTAGAGCCTGCTTCTGGATCAGCCCCAATAATGAGTGTAGGAACAGAAAACCTCAGCAAGGCAGTAGATCTTTGATGACCCCTCTCTTCCGACTCACATTTAAGTGGGTGATTTTTTAAGTTGGACTCTATTACAGAGAGATCTCCAAGGATCTAGATATGATAGTGATTGAATGGCCCTTTCTCTTCCTGATCAAAGAGAGAAGTCAAACTCTTCCCGTCTTTCAAGCAGTTGATTTTCCTCAGCTACCCACTGCATGAATAAAATCCTTTGAAACAGCTGGTCCAAAAGGAAGTACATCTCACCTGTCAGGAGAGATATGGCAGGAATAGGTCTGCAGACTGCACGGGCTTTTAAGTGTTCATGAGCTTTTTGTGCAAGTATGAAAACATTATCCTCAGTTTCCAGATCAAACTGCTGCACAGACAAATGCCATCTACATGCTGGAAATCATACGTGCAGATTTTAAGAAAGAAGTCTACCCTACCCTTTAAATTCGAGAACAAACGAAAGAGCATACAAAAATCCAAGGTTAACAGAATCACTGGTAACGGTCTGTCTCCAAGGACTGTGTCAGCAGTTTAGGAAAGATCAGTGTCGATAAAATCTTTAAGAGATCTTAGGTCATCTGAAGCGTAGGAGTCACTACTTCTTTTCTACAGTAGACACTAGTCGTTACTTAAAACAGACTTCAGCTGAGAACATTTCAGTTCTCTAAATGCTCATTGTTCAGTCTGAACTCATTACAGACTCTCGTTACACTCAATGCAGAGGGACAAGCAGCTCCAAAAGGGAGGGTCTCGTTGTCTGTTGGCACAGTGTCTGCAGCGGATTCTGTGTCCAGCTTGCAGCCAGCTAAATCTTACATGTCTCAGTTGACTATAGAGTGATACTAAATACTTTATGAAATAAGTCTAAACAAAAAAAATAAAATGCTAGCACTCTTGCATTGCAGAGCCATTGCTGGATATTTATACCTGATGGTTGCACTTGACAGGTTTCCCTGCTGAAATTCCTATTACAGCCAACATCTCCCACACTATGTGGCACTTGAAACCAGTTGCATATCCGTGGAAGATGGCAACTTAAGTGTACGGTTTTGTCTAGCACCAACAGGATACTTGAATAAAAAAAAAAATTGTGAGGCCAAGAAAGAGCAAGACCCCAGCACACGACAAGTAAACAGGCTCTTCTGGACTTGATCTCAGCTTGTGTTTTTCACAGCCTTGGACAGTTCAGCAGCATTTCAGCAAGAGTAGAGTCAACAGAACGTCAACATAGACAAGATCAGCTTGAAAAGCATTCCCAGCTCCCACTGGTATTAGCAAGAAGCTTCTCTTACAAGGTTAACTCTTACTTCAGCACGTCACTGCACTTTTGAAATACCTTTAGCTTTGTAATCAACATAATGAGGACAATTACACTTACTACATGTTTTTTAGAGAGCTGTGCAGAGCCATTAATTGCTCTTTACCATGAAGACGAATGCTGTTCTCTCCCAAGTTAGAATAAAATCATAAGGGCAAGCAGAAGCAGCCGTAATTAACACAGCTGTAACTGATCAGAGTAGAAAAGGAAAAAACAATCTCCTGTTGGATTACTAAAACAGGTGCAACACACAAACATTTGCAGAAGACAGGGGAAAAAAAACCAAAACCAAAATAAAAGAATGAAACACACAGAGAAAACAGTAAGACAAGCCATTCCTGCTTTAGGTAAAAGACTATATAGTCTGGAGAACTTGCCTCAATTCTCTATTTCTCGACAAGCTTTCCTGTCAAAGCTTAACCCATCTCGTGTCCCCATACTTCTGCTTCCACTTACACTCCAGCAAAGATGACAGCACTGCCTTTGGGTTATCCACACGCGACAGGGGAGGACAAAAACATTTAGCCTGATTTCACATGAACTTGGACACTCACTGCAATCCAGCTGTGACTACTCAGAACTCTGCATGAACTCATTTTCTTGCCAAAAAACCTCAGTGAAGGTTGTTTGGTTGTTTGATTGGTTTTTTTTCCCCTGAACACTACAAACTCCTGGAAGAAGGAGTCTAACTGGTATCTGCAGAGCCCAGTACACAAAGCCTGGCCCACAATCACAGTGCAAAGAACAAATCCAAATAGGGGCCTTTCATGCATCAGAACTTACTTAGAAGCTTCTCAAAACTCAAGTGCTCCATGTGAACATTTAATTCAGCAGCACTTAATTCAGCAGCAGATAAGAACACAATAAGTTTAACTCTGCAAAATAGACAAAACTTTTTATTAACAAGTGATAAAATTACTTTTTGTCCCACTTTGCTCCCATTGCTCCTGTCTCTGCCAAGATTGAATTCCTTAGAAACATTTCTTATAAAATGAACCCACTCTAAAATAATTCTCCTAAGGCATAATTACTAAGGAAGAACTTCCATCTATATTTAATTAAAGCTGAAAAAAAAAATCTTACCATAATCAAAGGTAATTTAGAACTTCCACTAAGAACTTAGCACACATTGCCAATGATAAGTTTAAGGATGTAGCCTGGGTTGGGTCCATTTTCTTAATATATAGAAGTGTGGAGAACTTTCTATTGTATTTCAAGGAAGAGTTTCAAGTGAGAACCGGGCTCAGCAATGTTTCATTCAGCATCAACCTAATGATCTAGAGCTCGTTAGGAGACAAAAATCATTCCAGTAATCTTTGTGAGCTTTGTATCAGGTTCTTTGAGAAAGCAGTGATTTCTTTTTGTAGCATATTTTCAGACTAGCAATGGGAAAAATCATTTTGCCATCAGCATTAACAGTAAAGTTCATGCTTTTCAGTGAGGACTGGATTTCAAAGGATGTTTGCTCCTCACTTGAGCTTCTACCATCTCTGTGAAAAAACAGTTGCCGGTGGTACTTGGCATCAGCATTGTGGTAAAAGGGGTAACTGACTTTAAATATGCTGGTCTCTTCATAAGGTGTAACACTGAAGTGCCATAGTGAGGTTAGCCCTATGCAATGTTGGTGCAAAGTATGATAATGGATGGAAGGAGGTGAAATCACGTACAGTGCAACATGGACACAGCCAGCTCACGAGGCCATCCTGGGGGCAAGCACTGCAGACCTCAGGAGCAAATGACCTTAGGCATAGGAACTATAAAACACAAGAGGTGTTTTGGTATCCTGTCAAACTGAAACTTTTTTTTTTTTTTTTTAACAGAAAAAGCTACATTTTGGGGGCTTTTTTTTTTCCTAGTTATGTTTGGGGGGGATTCCCCTCTCTTTTTTTTTTTTTTAACTAAACTACATTTTTCTTTGCAGAGTCAACACTTCTCACATACACTAAAAGAACCAAAACACAGTTAAAAATGGCTTTGCCAAACATCTAGTCAGGGTCCATGGATGACTGTGCTGAGTTCCCTACAGCTCCAATAGTGAAGCAGACCTGGTTCAAAACCATGCAGCGCTTCTGGAATATGCACAAATACCTTTTTTCGCACATTTCCCCACGTAATAAGTCCTTCTCCAGTACGACAGAGTCCAACATGTGATGCATTCTCTGGGTTTGCTGTTGTCAGCTTGCTTATTTACCGTTTTAGCATTATTTAGCACCTCACACTGAGCTGCCCTTTCTTACTGTGAAGTGCTGCTGGATTTGTACTGCAGTGCTATTTGGTTTCCATTTAAAAACAAGAAGAAAGTGGGGGGTTCGTTCTGTTTTTAAACACAGGCTGCTTGTATCTTCAGAAAATGAATGCTTGAACACCCTCAGAAGCAAGATTGCTGTTTTCTTTTTAAATAGCAAAATAGATTGCATTTGTTTGAGGATTTTGTTTGTTTGTTTGTTTTTGGGTTGTTGGAGTTTTTTTTTTGGCAGAGGTCAGAAAGCATCCAGTGCTGCAGTGGTGAATTCCAATGGTTGCCTTGCAAACAGGGTGGACTGGGTGGAGAATGGGAGAGCTAGGGAGCACAGGAGTGCTGGTGACTGCTGGTAACCTGGGCACATCACCCTCCCCACACTGAACTGCTTTTTGGGTTTGTTTGGTTTTTGGGGTGGTTTGTTTATTTTTTTAATCTCACCTTGATGCAGTCCCTCTGGGACAGGTTGCCTAGTCTGTGGCTTTTCACCACCTGAAGGAATTGTTCCAGTTGTCTAATCTGACTCCCACAAAGGAGTTTAAAGCCGTGCCTTGAGGCAAAGTGCAAACAATCCTTATTAAATCTGTGCAAATCTCAGGGTTTGGATCCCCTCCTTTGAAATTTCACCCTCTCTGCTCATTCTTCTAGACCTTTTTGCTCCCTCTCTCCAAACATCCCCTCCCCTCTTCATTCTGCAGGTTGTCTCCCCCCTGCTTGTATCCCCTCAACAACCCCTTCATCTCCTGCACACACCTGGGCCACACATCCCTTCAGTTCCAAAATTTATTTTGGTGGTTGTTCGTGGGCAGGAATGGAGATATTTACAACCAAGAGGCCCATGGCAAGGCACAGCCAGGCCAGGAGTCTCTGGAGATTGCACTGCTGCTGTACAGACTGCTCTCCTGTTTTATTGCCAGCCGTGGCTTCCCTGTAAATAGCTACGGCAGCTCACCTGCATGCAGCAGGCTGAAGTCCCATCTTAGACAGGCACAGTGCACGTATCCCAGACAGCATCTGCGGATCCCTTGTCACATTCAGTAGGTGATATTTATAGGTCAATTTTCCGAGCAGTTGTTTTGCTGGTAACACTTTGTGAAGTAGGTTGTATTTTCCAGATTTAAAAAAACAAAACAAAACAAAAAAAACCAAACAAAAAAAAACCAAAAAACAACAACAAAAAAACCCACAACAAAAACCCAAGCAGCAGAAATGCTGCTGTGGCACCACTTTAGATGCTTTGGATACAGGATTTGCAGGACAGCTGAAATGGTAACCTCTGCTCCTCAGCTATTCCATCGATTTGAGCTGTTAATACTGAACATGAGTGAAGAGAATCCAAAACTAAGGCCAAATCTGCCAGAGCCAAGCCAGCTCTCCACCACCAGAGATGGTATTTGTAACACTTTAGGATCAACAATTTAAAAGGTTTAGTGTGCACGAGCAAGGTTTTAATTTAGAAGCACTGGAATTCTAAGGGACACAGCAGATTTTCAAAGCAAAACCCCAAATCCCAGCTCTTTAGGCTAAGAATGTTCAACACTTGGATTCAACCTGCACGGCTCTCCAGAGGCACAGATCCAGTCTTCCTTATTCCCACCCATATGGT
This sequence comes from Nycticryphes semicollaris, assembly GCA_013400055.1. NCBI lineage: Eukaryota > Metazoa > Chordata > Aves > Charadriiformes > Rostratulidae > Nycticryphes > Nycticryphes semicollaris. The sequence continues at coordinate 1,266,215 of VXBJ01005960.1, forward strand.
GAAGTCTTCCACAGCCACCTAACAGCAGAGCTCCCTGCAGCGTGAAGTCTCAAGCCAAGTAACCTGGCTCCTGCTCCACTGATGCAATACCGCTCTTCTCCTTCCCACAACCCTGCACCAGTTTTATAGGTCAGTATCTGCTGGGCCACTGCATGCTCAAAACCAGCTTCTGGAAGGCACGTACCTCCAAGGACTCCCAGTGAGCCTCTGACCCTGCTGAGACTGTCACAGTAGCAGTACCTGTATGAAGAAGTCTCCTGATGTGCGAGGCCATGGGGGGTAAATACCGAACCTGCAGGACCTGAGCAGTGGTCCTCTCCCAAGGGTACACCTCAGTCCCTAACAGGTCCAGACCGACCAAGCTGAGTGCTTTTACACATACCAAGCTCATAGAAGATACACAATCAATAAGCACCCCTGGTCTGTTCCCAAACACTGCTCTTAGCTAGGAGTCCCAACAGACCTTAAGGCTGGGTTATTGCCTTTTGCCATAGATGGAAAACCAAGGCAGAAAGACAAACCAGCCTGTCTTCTCCCATCAGACACACATAACTGTAACCTAGGGCCTCTGAGCACTATGATAAAGCTCCACTCAGCTGCAATCACTAAGAAGTAAGCATACTCTCCAGAAAAAAAAAAAAAAAAGAAAAGAAAAAACCTCAAACACAAACAAAAAAACCCCACCACCAAACCCAAATGCATGGTTTTAAGGTGTGGGGCATTTCTTCTACCACAGTGCAGCAGTTTTACCATGACTGGTCTAGACTTCCTCACAACTGACCTTCCTTTCTTTATTTAGAATACTGGTGAATAATTAGCAGTCTGTCTTTTAATTTAACTGGCTGTGGTTTTAATTCTTTTGTACACCATGTCCAGAAGTGATCAGCTTTAGAAAACGTGGCATCACTTAAATTTTCCAGGACAACTTACTTTAATAATGGAACACAACATTTCCCCCATCTTGGGCAGGATGAGCCACCCTAGTGTCTGTCTCAAGCTGGAACAATAAAGAAAAGGAAAGCTGGACAGGCATTTGCCTGATACCACATTCCACTAGATAACTACAGCTCTCCAAAATATTTCCCTTCTCTATGTGCAAGGCTCCACACAGCAGCTACACAATGAGGACATGACAGAGTGGCAGGCCACCTGGTAATCAAGAGTCCATGGCAAGGCCAGACTTTTATTTATTAAACCTATTTCTTCATGTCAAGTTTCAAGGGCACATCTGTGGTCTTCCTCACCACAACAGATTAGCTGATCCAATTACAGCAGGTCAGATCCCAGCTGTCCAGATAATGGCAGTTCTGTGCTGAGATTCAGGAAGCTGAGGCCTGGCCAATTCAGACAAGTTCAGCTCATCCCAACAGACTTCCCTGGTTCCAACTCGAACCATTCTATGATTCTGTGACCATTACACCTGCTAAAAGGGGTCCCACTCAGGAAGCAGCAATCCAAGAAAGACTCAGTGGCATGGGCAAGACCAAACTCACAAGCAACATCTGAGAAAGACAGGACAGTCAGGGCAGTCCAAGCCACAGACCCCTGGCACAGCAGCACACACGGGTGTGAAGCAGTGGCCTTGGGGCCACAGTGCAGCTTTAGACCAGCCTCTGAGGGCTTTTTTTCTTGTCCAGGATGCAGCGTGGGACTCATCTCTGCAAGCAGGCACAAGCACGTAAACCTGTATTGAACCATACATAGATTGCCTGTCTGGGCAATCTCTGCCCCACAAGGTGCTTCTTAAGACAGATACACCAGTCAATGTCTGCTTCCCACTGCCAGAAATTTGCTGTTTGGTAGGGTCACCACCCTGGTTTGCCTAGAAAGAAGGCGTCAGGCACTGTCACAGGCAGAGATCCCACCTCTCCTACCTCCCTTCCCTGCAAAGATAAAATGCAGGGTTCTTCTGAGACAAAGGCTCAAAGCAATCTCACAGCACAGAGCAGTTAGACTGAAGGCAATGACCAAGTTAGCTGGAGATAATCTGTAGCCCTGTAGAATCCAGGCTGGGGCTACATCTCCCCAGCACCACCAGCTCAGGTGTAAATTTCCAGACCAGGATTCCTGCATTAAGCCAAGTTCAATGGTTATGTTGGCGTAACTGGACAATCTAAAGGCTACTGAATTTGGAGAAAAAAACTGCCAGGTAGCTGTACAGATCTGAGCACTGTGGAGATTTGTTCTGAGGCTTTTAGTTATTTCTCTGACATAAATAAAACTGCCAGATGAAGCTATCCTTGCTCCCAGTATAACGAAATCCAAATTAATACAAAGCAGTTTCTGCTGCTTCCAAGGCAGAGACATTGCAAGCAAATCAGAAAGGAAAAGTTTTCTGCCAAGTTACTGGGTTCATTTACAAGGAAAACTTCCCCCCCCCCCCTCATTCATCTTTCCAGACTTGGTGGGCAATCTGGCACTCTCCAATCCAGCTGTCCAGCCTGCAAAGCCAAAGGGTGGCTCGGCTTTAAGACAGCAAAGGGATTTAATAACCAATTGTAAAATGCTTCCACCTAATAAAAGCCTGCCCCTTAAATGGCTTAAAACATTTTTTCATGTGCAGCTTCAATCCAGGAAATTAATCAAAACACCACAAACAAAAGGAGATTCAGCTTCTGAACAGTAATACAAATATATGCAGGCAATCCAAATAATTCTTGCTGCCTTAATTCCCTGGAGACGTAACTGCATATATTACACAAAGCTTAGACATCAGAAGTCCATGTTTCCAAGCAATGAAATTGCTGCCATAAACATCCCTGGATCCATTTTTAGTACTACTCTAAATAGCCCTTCTCTGTCTTTCTCTGCTGTCAGGTTTCCAGCGTTTCTGTGAGCACCTCTCCCCTTACCTGGGGCATCTCTCAGGATTCCTCTGTCTCCCAGCACACCCTGGTCACCCTGACACCGTTAGCACCTACCTCTCTTCCCTTTACATCCTTCATGCCTTTACTTGCAACCGTAAGTACCTTCCACGTTTAAACCACCCCTTGTCTACCACATTGTGTCCTTGTTTTAAGTCCTGGGCACTTCCTTCAATGCAATTCTGCTCCGTGCTTCTGGTATTTCTGAAGTGTTCATTAGCATGGTGTCCAGATACTGAGCTGTTAAAGAGCTGTTCTGACCTTCCTCATTGTGTACTTTGAGCCTCATTAAAGCAAAATCCTTTCCTAAGACACTTTTTGTGATTGACTGCTCTTCAAATATTTGAAGAAATTTACAAACTAGTTGGGAATTTTGCATGAGAATAATTTGAAGGTGGAAACACTCTTAAAATGAGTTCTCCAGAGATCATTTTCAGATCCTCTTCCTTCTCTCCCTTCAGCATCTAAAAGGGATTATCTACCAAGGGGAAAAAAAATGAAATAAAATCAATACCTGCATAGTCAATCTAACAAGTGGCATCCAAGTAGGCTGATGGAAGTAAAGTGCTCCAATTTCTTCCTCTCACCTATACAACCTCCTTTAAGTACACTTGTGGCTTTCTGTGGAGACAGCCCTGCCTGTCTCCATCTGTGGCAACTCAGTTGGAAGGCTCTTCTTAGCCCCACTTTTTATCTGCAGATGGACTGGGATTGAGGCACAAAGCTTCTAAGCAAGCAGCAAGAGCTATATTTCATTCCAGTGCCCCCCCAAGTCTTTGGAAAAAAAAAAAAATCCTTTTCACGTACTGCTAATTTTTTTAATATTAATGAAAGAAATGCCAGACAGCTCTACTGGCAACTGATCCCAAGCAGTTTGTATATCGGCTTGTTTATGACATTGCCAATAGAACACACAAACTAATTGTCCAGGCTTCTGCTCAGTAAAAACATTCTGCGTTAGCTTATAGGAGCTTTTAAAGTCAAAGGCCATCAGCAGCTACAGCATCAGAATAGGAAAGCGTTAGTGTACTGTTTTCTATGATCTCCCACATGAGAAAACTTCACCTTCTCAGTAAAATGCTTTCCAGTTCTACACTTTTGACCAATGTGATTTTCTCAATGAAAGCACCAACACTACATGTTCATAAGACAGTGTATTTCAATATGAAAAAGCTGAGCGGGTACAAACTACCAGTCAGCAACTCAGCCAGCAGGAGCATTATTATTAACCACATTATTCTTTCAAGGAATGAACCCCTCAGCCCTGCAAAGAATTTCAGCAGACCTTAAGTAGCTCCATTCAATCGATGAAATCCCACAAATATTTACCTCTCATCCTGTCTCAGCCTTCACTTTAGGCATCCCAAAACACTTTTAAAGCTTCGTTTGCCCAGACCTGTAAACGCTTCCTTATCCAAGTAGTCCTTCTTGCATCCCTATTCTCTAAAATTGCACTTACTTTTATAAGCAGAATTTAACTGGCACAGCAAAAGAATCAGTTTTCCACCACTGATGCATAGCAGCAGTTTAACAGCGAAGTTCAACAACACAAGAAGCTGGCATTAAAAAAAAAGAAAAAAAAAAGAATGAATAGCATGACATATAAATTCAGCTGGAAAAGGGAAAACAAACAAATATTGAAAACCAGTTGGGTCAAAGAGGCTGACTTCGAGTGATCTCACACAGATTACACATAGGAGAAAAGGCAAGACTCCACTGTCAGTAAATAGCTACTTTAGCTTTCAATTAACTGCCTATTCATTGCTCATTTTCTCTGCAGCTGCAAGCCCCAAAAGCCAGACTCTGCATCTGCAGTGTAATTCTTGCACCCATGGATTCCTCCAGCAGTAAGTGATGCTGCTTTGCATCTTCACCCTACAGTCAGTTTATTCCCAGCTTCAGCTGAGCAGCACACAAAGAAACAGCAGAGTAGCTCAGGAGTTTCTCACTGTGCTTTATCCAGACTATGACTGCAAGAGGGTGAAAGTGTGAACTCCTGAGCTGACTTGATAACAAGCTTCACCACAGCGGGAATCCTGCCTAAAGGGTGCAGATGTAGCATCATGTGTATTCACACACATTCAAATACAGGGTACCAGATACAGTCCCCATTCCCTGACGCCCCACCTCAAGCCCTCTCTTCAGCCACCTTTCTTTGCAGTGAACAATTCCCCCACTGCTCTCCTAGACTGCAACGCACTCACCAGCCTCATTTAAAGAGGGGTGCCAAGGTGCACCTGAATTATCTCCAGTCTGTGGGAGTCCCAGAAGGCAGAATGCACAAAAGCTGGGACAGCTGAAAAATCCTACAAAACTCTTCCCAAGCGGGCAGGCTGTCAGCAGAAAGGAATTACAGCAAGGGGAGCTGCAGCACAGCTATCAACACAAGAGACCTGGCAACAGCTAACTGGTTTTGACAGGCTCTCCTTGGCCTTAAGCACTGAGGAAATTCCATAAACCACACTTTCCTTACAGGAATGTGTCTGGATGCAAAAGGAATGAGTGAAAAGGAGAAAACTATATGGGCATCCTTAGGACAGCATCACCCTCGAGCAGATGAGCAAAGCGTCCAAGTGATTCAGAAGCCTTGATCACAACTCTGCTGCTCATCTCTGCTCCATCATTTCTAAGCAATAGGTCTGCACCATCATGCTCTGGTTTCCACGTGCTCTCCCCGGCAAGCAAGGCTTTTGCAAGCTGCCCTGTGAGTTTGCAGAGGAAGGAATGTGTCTGCAGGCTGCCCCTTCCTGCTGCACCACTTGAACCTACCGGCTGACTTGGACCACGTTTTACAGCTGCACTAACACAGGAAAATCTCTTTAAAAAGCCAGGCAGCTAGGCAGAAAAAGAGATATCCAAGAAACATCCCCTGGGACTGCCCTTTCTACAGGAAAGGCCAAGATTACCTCTTATTGAACACCTGTGAGTCCTGGAGAGAGAATTAGAAAGAAAAAGAAAACCCTCATGAAGTCCTGGCCCAGGGGGAAAGTTTCAATCAGAGCTGGCAATGAACCACAGGACAGAGCCATTGGAAACCAAGCTCCATTACTTCTACTGCACACAGAACTAGTTGTTAAAAGTATCTCTTACCTGAAGATCTCTGCAATTTAATTAAGTAAACGACCCTCAGAGGTAGGTAAGTATCACAATGCTTATGTTACAGATGGCTTGCACTGAAGCACTGAGCAGTTAATTGAGTTCGCTGTGACCATGAGGAGGCACAGCACAGGAACCCACAAGTCCTGCCTTTCTGGTCGTCTTCTCAGACTAATAAAGGCACTCAATTTGATTTACGTTTGCAGGTCTTTACAGCAGCCCCACAGTACAAAACTCCGATAGCCCCATCTGTATTGGGGGCCAGTTGGCACTCTGTGATGAAACCGCCAAGTCCTCAATCTGAAGACTGCCACATCTCCCGAGCCAGTTTGCTCAGCTGTACCTCTGCTCTGGCTTTGCATGAAGGACCACAGCCACATGAAGGCTAGGTGGGTGCAAAAGCAGTTGTAAACATGGGGCACACGGCAGCTCACCCACCTCTGACTGCAAAGCCGGTGTCTGGCAGGCCAGCTTCAGCCACCCCAGTGCACAGGTTCTGGAAAGCAACCTCCAGGGCCAGGCTTTCTGACTCACCACACATATGGACAGCAAGTCCAGCCTTGGACGCAGTCCCAAAACTCAGAGCAGACAGAGTTCCTCCTGCAGATGTCCAGGAAAGTGGTAACAAAAGCTTGTCCCATCTTTCAATCAGCTGTCCCTGATAATTAGGACTTCATTTTCATTTTAAATAATTCCATCTTGTCAGGTCTATTTATTGCCAAGCTGGGTTTTTCTTTTCATTTTCCAGACCTGTGATTTTTCCTGGGCTTCAAAGTACTCAAAGCTGAGATTTACCTGAAGTCGGAGCACTGCTTCCCAGCTGGCTAGAGGTAAGTAGATAGCACCTCTGAGACCAAAAATAAAACTACAAGAGAATGAAAAAATAAAACAGATCCCCCCATTCCTAACTTTACCTCTCCCAGTGCTATAAAAGATGTTAAACGTTAGTCACAATCTGCCTCTCCTAACAGCTGGAAAGCTGGATTGCGCATAACTAGAACAAGGCACCAGGTATGCCTTACATGGAATAATTTCAGTCTTTGTAAGAAATTACAACTACAGAAGAACACACCTCCAGCCGTGAAATCTCTTGTTCATTAAAATAGGACTGCTGGTAACATCATTATGATTAAATAGTTTTAGCAAAGGAAACAGCCAGGTATACAACTAGCTAAGAGCTGAAATCAAAGAAGGGAAAGGGTTTGTGTATTGAGTAAATATGGGAGTGTGTCAAATTATAAAGATGAAACAGGTCAGGAAACTAAGTGAAGAAACACATTTTGATTCTATTAGACTGCATAAATTTGTCACTGAAAAAGGAGTACTTTATAGCTGAACTAGGCAAACTATGGGATGACTGACAGTGGAGAACAGGCTCTTGTCGAGCTATTTAAATCTTTGTGCTCTGCCTGGCTATAGAGCTGCTGCAGCCCAAGGTAGAAGTTCACTGCTGGGTTTCAACCCTGCACACAGCTCTGGACCTAGAGACATGCCCATTCACATAAAGGCAAAGCAGAGGACATCAGCTTCGTTATCTGGTCCTGTGACAGCATGTGGGGCTCTCCTGACAGGAAAAGCCTATCCCTAACACTGTAGCAGGGCAACTGCTACATTCCAATGCTTAAAAAAAGACAAAACAAATCAGAAAAAAAAAAAAAAATCACATCAATCCTATTCTCAGCCTCACATGGTTATGTGTTTTATTAAAGTATTAATAAAAAATAATTACAAAGTCATAAAATCCCAGTTGGATAAACCCTAGGTAACACACCCATGCAGACTGAACAAATTTCACTTCAGTAGTGTTAAGTCTAATGCAGAGCTTCAATTAAGCACGAGGGACGAGGGTTTCTCTGCAGCTAATCCTCACCTAGCTCAGTCATTCAGAAGTTACAGGGAAAATTGTTTTCTTTTGTTCTTTAGGTTACTAAAGATAGAATTTTACATCATCTTTGAGAAAAGGAAGGAGGCACATGCAATGTCACTTCCAAGCAATGTCAGTAACAAGTGGGTGCCAAGGAGAATTTCTTATTATGTTGAAGCAAATACTTAATTACATTGAGTAGCTGCTGCTTAAGACTCAGAAACATCTCCTGGATTATCAAATTTGTTCTTAAAGACATCCTGTTCAAGGGAGAAAAGGGGTGAATAAAAAACTCCTTAGACTGGAATCGACTCTGAGCATAGAATATTTCACTCAGAACTGTTAAGAGGAGTCCCTTTGTTTTGTATTAAACCACATTTGTGCACAGAATGGTGGCAAGTTGCTAAGCACTCCAAGAAAGCACCGTGACCTTCTGCATCAGGGTGCTTGAAGGCAACCTCACCTTCTGGACACAAGTCCAAGTCCAGGAACCCTACTGCGTTTATGCTCTGGCTCCTTGAAAGAAAAGCTCAAATTCTCTACAGGCTGGGGTCTGCCTGGCTGGAGAACCGCTCGCTGAGGAGGCCAGGGTGTCCTGGCAGACAGCAAGCAGAGCACAAGCCAGCCCTACACCCCAGCCACCTCCTGGGGTGTAGGAACAGGAGCTTGGCCTGCCATCGAGTGAGGGAAGTGATTATTCCCTCTGCTCAGCCCTTGTTGATAAAGTGTACAGTTTTAGGAACCTCCAGTGCAGGGAAGTCTTGGATAAATTGGAGGGAGCTCAAGGGAGAGCTGCCTGGAGAGTAGGGCTGGAACACCTCTAGAGAAAGGCTACTGGAGCAGGTCTTGTTCAGTTCAGAGAGAAGATGGCTTTGGGGGCCCAAGACTCACCACCAGAGCTAAAAGGGAGCTCATCAAGAAGAGGAGGCAGGTTCAATGCAGTGGGGCACGGTGGGATGACTGGAAAACAGGCATAAGTTGATACACAAGAGGTTCAGCCTGGACACAAGGGAAAAGCCTCTTCCACCTCAAAGACAGCCAGGCAGTGGGACAGGCTGCCCAGAGAAGTTACATAGTCTAAATCTGGAGGGTTTTTTGGTTTTCAAGATCCAATGGGGAATTATTCTGATTTACCTGGCTGGACCTCAAACTGTCCCCGCTTTGAGCAAGACATTAGATTTGAGATTTCCTGAGGTTCCTCCCACTCTGATTTATGGGGTTTTTTTGAGGCACTGTGTTGCACAGCAGGCAGTCCAAGGTCAAACTGGTGGCCATAAAATTAAAACCTCAGGCGCCTCTCTTGGCTTGTATGTTTAGGATGGTGGCTTAACTTGTGGAATTCCAGCTATTCTTTGGACCCAGAGTTTGCCTTAACAAGCAGGCATGCATATATTTGCACACACACAGCAGAAGGGGAAGCCATTTCACATATCCTTGTTTTTTCCATTTTAGCACAGCTGGATCTATTGTATGTTCTGCTTTCTACAGTGCAGGAGTGAGCCTGCAGCACTGAAGGCCACCCTTGTATCTTCTTTTAACAAGGACCAGCCCCTGAACTAGCCTGCCTTGTCTTTCTACTACCTGGTCCACAGATGTTCAAGTTATTCTTTGGATTTGTTTTTCCGTGAATCCCAGGCTGTTGCATATTGTGAGATAACTGGGCTTAGGTTCCTGACCAGTTTTGTGGTTAAATGAGTGCTTATTACTCAGCTCAACCATACAAAATGCAAAGCTCCAAGTATGTCAGCCAAAAATGGCACGTAACATTGAAGCAGAATCCATAGAATCCATCATCTGGACTATCTACGCCTGTATACTAGTAACTACACAGACATACCATGATCATAGCTTGTATTTAATTTAATTTCAAAACGACACCAACAGCATCAGGAGTGGCTAACTGGTATAAAGGAAACAAAACTCATTTAGTTGGAAACAGCACTCCTCTGTCTCCGGAGTGAAGCAAGGGAAAACCCAGCTCCCTTTCCCCAAGATGCTCCGAATCACCTGCTTCTCCTGATAATTCACTAATAACTTCAAGTCAAACTTTTTCCTTATTATTCAGCTGCTCTTTGGTTACTTCAGTTCTTCAGCTAAGTCTCTTCCTTGCCACAACCCCTACTGCCCCCTTTCTAGCATCACCCAAGCTGCCAGCCCGAAGTCCAACTGCCACAGTCACATTGATGGTTGAACACCAGAGGATGGAAAGCACATAAACCACATCTTATTTCTTGCCTCCGCTGCAAGTCTCTGCTTTTATTTCTGCCTTTCAGTCCTTCACTGAATGTGAGGAGGGACAAAAAAAAGAGCCACCAGCAACTTCGTGCAATTCATGTTGATCACAAGGAAGTGACCTTCCAGAAAGAGCTCAGCTGCTCCACAGCTGTGAGGCCTGTGCTCCTTGCTGCCTATTTCATTTTGATAGACCAAGAACCCCCTGGAGTTTTACTAACATTTATGCAGCAGGTGGGTTATCCCAACAGCCACCAATAAATCTTACTATCTTTCCTCCACAAGTCTTGATAGCACCAAGTGATTGATGCACTAAAACTTAGTATAAACATGGAGATAAACATCTGCCATTCCTTTCCTTCCTTGTCTTTACAGCACCAGCAGTGTAGAAGTGACAATCCATTGTTTCACTTTTAGCACATCTGTTCTAAAGCTGCCTGAATAACAACAGAGGTTATGCAGGAACATTAATCTTTACTTCTTGGGGGAAATAATGGCTTTACAGCTCATCTTCCAGCAAACACCCCCACCCCCTTCTTTTTAAAAAGAAGTGTATGGATAGCACTCAAAGTTGGGGATGATGGATGCCTATCAGCAGCACCTAAAGCAGTGGTACCCAACTTCTGACTCACATAGATTGGTACACATGAGACTAAGGCCATAGGAAGAAGTCACACCTTCCTTGAGAAAAAGGAAAAAAGCCAGTCCAGAGTATTACACCTCTATGTTTTTACCTACTGATCAGCAAGGTGTGCAGACCCCTGATCCAGAGACTCCACAAGAAATATAACACATCCCACAGAAAGCTCCTCCTCAAAGAACTGGCAGTACAAATAGGTATCAGTGGAGCAACTTGCTAGAGGTTGCCCAGCAGGCTCAGCAAGCTATAAACCAAACCAGGCGCTCTAATTCCATTTGTGGTAGAAACAGAGATACCAATTCCTCCAGCATAGACACCTGAAATCCACAATCACTTGGGTTTGCTGGAATAGAAAAGAAAGCCCTGAAGGACGTAGTGAGAGCTACTGTTTCAAAACCAAGCACTCGAGCAGATTTTCCCCTACTACTGAAGCTCTCTCCAGTAGTTTCTTAGACCCTGTCCAACCCTGGGAATGGACAGGACTGAATATCTCTCCCTAATCCCCTCCAACACTGCAACCCATAGCTCATGCTTAGGAAAAGCTGCAAGTGTACAACAGCCCAATTTCCTTTCTCAGCTGACTTTCTTTGGTCCACAGCACATGACAAAAAACACCCATATGCTGAAGTGAACTCAAAGCATAGGAGAATGCACAGCAAGCACTAAACACTACTTTATGAGAAAGGATAAAAAAAAAAAAATATATATTTTGCCAGAGGCAGATGCTGCACTGCTCTCCCTAGGATTCAAAAACCTGAAGCAGATTGAGGAACTCAAGCGTGCTGGCTGCAGGATAAGCCTGGGTTAAAAATACATCCCAGCTTGACAAATTAAATTTGTTTGATCCCAAACAGGAACACTATGATGGGACAGGAAATTGAATCAGAGCATCCTGGTTTCCAGTACTGGGAGGCATCAATCATTAATCAGTCTTCTGACTCAAGGGACAAACAAAAAAGTGGAAATTAAGTAAAGTATCAATATCACTTTCCCTTCTGATAGTACTTTTTGTTATTAGTCATGAGAGTTGGTCAGAAAACCCATGGCTTTCTTTCCTAGTAAAACACATCATAGAGAAAAATAATCCCTCTCTGAAAATGCTCATTGAAATTTCTTGATTGAATTTTGATTTATTTGATTTCTAGACTGAGTTTTCCTTTGACCTTGTTTGAAAAAAGACTGCTTCTTTACGTTTCATTTCAAAACAGCATTTAGAGCATATGTGGAGAGCACAGGGAAGAAAAAGGGATTAAGGACTACTTTTGCATTTTTTTATTTCTTAAATATTTACAGTAGAAAAGCTGGAAAAAAAGAGGCAAAAATCCAGAAAGAATAAACAGGGTTAGGATGATGTCGGTTTTAATTGAAATCAGAAACAGGCATTTTAGCCAAAATAAAACAAAGGAAATAAAGTGATTGTTCTGTTCTTTTCCCACAACTAAAACATACAATGCTGTCAAAACCAACTTGATTTTGCGGTTAATGTTCTCTTCACTTCCAAAAAGTATTAGCATTTTAAATGTTTAATACTGAAAGAAATAATTTAATCACTTTTTAATCTCTAGAAATAATTAAAACAGCAGTTCATCAGTTCTACATGGCTTAAAAGAAAGCAGATGCCCAGTATGCCACATCAGTTTGCCACACTAGAGAATGAACCATGAAGCCAGTAGGGTTTATTGGGTAAATACCATCACTACAAATTTACCTCCCTTTTTACCTTGGTCAAAAGTTAAATCTACTAAATTGAGGAGAGATTAAGGAGCACATTGAGGTATACATGGAAAGGCTGAGCATGGAAATAGATTAACTTCTCCTCGCTGGCAACTTGGCCAAAGTCAGAGGTGCATCAGGACAGCAGGGGATGGTGTTGCATCATGTTGCAATTCATCTCTGCTTTCCCTCTACCATTTTAGAGCCACAAAACCCATTGGTATTTGCTGTCAGCTACAGCAATTACCAGAAAAACGTCCCAGGATGAGGAGGGAGCATCAGCTCCTGTCCCCCCATAGCAGAGACAGCTGACTGCTGGTAAGAAGCCAGCATTTATTTACCCAGCCTACTGCTCGGCATCATTGGTAATAAAATAAAACCAGGCATTACAGAAACCCCGAAGAAACTCAATTTTAAACACACCACCTAAAAGATTCTCATCCTGAAGTGTTTATTTGTATTTAGCTGGGTTCGGTTTGGGTTTTTTTTTTTTTTTTTTTTGGTTTGTGCTTTTTTTTTCTCCCCAGTTTTGCTCAGTTCCCAGCACAGACTCTAGAGCAGCAGGGAGAAAGCACTTAAGCTGTCAACTCTGATGCGCCGCTGCCACACTTACACCTACGAGAGCCACAGGGGTGCAGAGCTCACCGACAACCTCAACAGAAACAAACAGGGCACCTGAGCTGCTGCTGGCTTTAAGGCACTGGTGGCTCAGGGGTGGGTCATTTCATCGAGACCCCAACGGGTTTGCTTTGGCATCTGAAAGGCAAGAGCTCGCCAGGAGCATCCTCTCCCAGAGTAATCATCCACAGCATTAGCAGAAAGTTAAACACTTCACTTCATTCCAGCCGCACGCAGCATTTTAATCTATTGGCGGAAAATGAGATGCCTCCATCCATATTACAAGAGCACACACATTCCCCTGCCTATATATAAAGCCCTTTCATTTTATGATCAGTACAATAGTTCTGTGATAGAGTAGACTATAATATTTTATTAATGTTAAACTTGTCCACCTGGGAATCTATACAAATCACTGTAATTTTGTCTCACTAATGTTTGTTATCAATCTTCTCTTCTCAATAAAATGGGAGCAAAATATTGCAGAAGTCCCTCTTACAGAATTTATTCTTTTTTCTTTATTTTTCCCCCCTTTTCTCTCCCCCTCTTGTCTGGGCTTCTGTCCAAAGTCACAATGAGTTGAGAATAGGATGTTCAGAAAGTATTTTATAATTCTTTAATCACCACACTTTGACATACTTTAGTCATTTGGGCCGGAGCATTTTGATATAAGCAGATCCCATGTAGAGACAGAATCAGGTCAACAAGGCAATTAATCATCTCCGCATTTACACTCTCAGCAAAACAATGCAAAAAAACCAAAAGAATGGATGGAGAAGAGGGGAGGAGGGCCACCATAACTGCGCTCTGATGGGCAAATAATTGGCTTGGCTTTACTTCTGCAGTCACAGCGGAAAGGTGCACAGCTCACATTTATTCATATCCTCACACAGCCAGCCGCTGGGAACACACAGCGGCAGCGTGTGGGTGGCTCTGTGTCCACCAGCATTTCGGCAGCAGACTGCTGCAATTTTCCACGCTTAGCTCTTCTCCTTCCATTGATAGGGGCTTTGTATCCTAAAACAGGGAGTTTGCTACCTCCGCTTGTAAATACCATGTAGTGCCTAAGGCTTGATAACTACAGTTTTGTGCTAGCATTTCAAGAATCTTGATTTGAGAAGTCACAGTACAGACTAGTATATGCAGTTTTTTCCACAGAGCTGCTGTATTTCCCAGCATACACTACCCCACACGTGCTCCCCTATTTTTACCTGCATGGGATGCAATTTCATCAATGTTTCTGGTTTTAAAATTCTTATTAGTAACCCCCCCTCTACTCCTGTTGATCTATTTTTTTTTTTTATGAGATGCACATCCAAGCAGCTTGCACGATAGAAAGCGCAGGCTGCCCAAGATCTCTTGCAAATAGTCTTCCAATTCAATCCCACCAGAAGAAATACTGTTTTCTCTATTTTCCACTCTAGTACCTCTGGAAAAGAGATCTGGCTGCATCCAGGAGTAAACTGAGGCACAGAAAGGGTACGTGCATGGAAACTTGGGAATCCAGCAGCTCCTTTGGTCTCTTTCCTGCTTGGCCCCTCAGCTGAGTGACACCCTCAGAAGCAGAATAAACTCACCAGCACAAAGCTGATGGTGAGAGAGAGAGAACTACTCCATACAAGGTAGATCTAAACAGGGTGTGAGCAAGTCCAGGGGTGATTATTCCCCCCCAGTTCATGGGGACTTGAGCAGGCTTAGTGCTTCTAGAATACATAACCTAGTCTTGACACAGAAATGAATGGATCGTAGGGTATGAAGTTTGGGGATTAATTCTCACAACGCTTCTTTTCCACATGGCAACAGGTTTCCTCAGCCAAACACTTTCAGAAAAGCACTTTCCCCAGACATTATCCTTCTCTTGTCCCCACAAACATATCCACAAGGCAATTTATAGGAATCCAAAAGTTACCCTTGAGAAATCCTCTGGTTTCAGGACATGTTTTCTGCCATCCATTGGCCTGGAAATTTGCACACAACCTCACGCACACAAAACTGTGCAAACTCAACCATTTGAAAACTTGGGGAAAACTCAGAAATCACTTTTCACCACTCCAGATGGCCATTCATAAAGTTTACTGAGCAATGCTGAACTCTTTCACATTGCCTCTGAGCAATGCTGAGCCTCTTCCAGCCCCATGGATCAAAGAGCCAAGACACGAGCTCTCCCTGGTGCCATCGCTGCCCTGGTACTGCCAGTAGCAAGTTCAGTCAGTTAAGAAGGACTTGTACAGAGCCAAGATCAATAAAGCTATGGTGTGGCAGAGGCAGCTCATGCAGGCTCACAGGGGGCATAACTAGGAGTGATGGGCTGAAATTAAGCAGAAGGAAATTTTTGGCTGAATAGCAAGAGAAATTTGCTTTGCTAATGGGTCAATCAATTAGACCAAGCACACACCTCTCAAGGGAAGCGTGCAGGGAAACCTGTCACTAGCATCACTTAAAACTGGAGTGAAGGAGCTCTGGAGGTTGTCACTGCATAAGCAATTCTGCAGTTTGCATTTCAGGAGCACTGCAATTCCCTCAAGCCAAAGCTGTCCAACTTACACTACCTGCAGAGGTCTCAATAACCCTTTCGTATCTATAAGTGCACATTCCCAAAGGTAATACAGCTCTGTTCTCCCTCCCCTACTCTCAGAACAGCTAACAGTCATTCAATTTTAGGGTGTTAATTATCTGAAATATAGCTATCTTATCACCTATCGTTGATCGGGCAAGCTACTGAAATGGGATTTTATGATAGAAAGTACTTAGGTCTCTACATTAGCCATCCAGAGAGTCTGGAATACAAATTGCCCTATTTTTAAAAAGCTATACTTCCACTGATTGAGTTACCTGCGAGACCTTAGCTTCTTAAAAAGCTAATTCAATTAACTGCAATCATGTGGCCACGCCATAAAACACCTTCGCTTGTTTACCAAGCAAAATAGAAACTGCAGAAGGATAGGACTTTTGTTTCTCAGTAGAAAGTGGCAGCACAAATACCATAGGGTGAAAATTAAAAGATCGTGTTGGCAGAACAGCAAACAGATAAACAAGATCTAAATATAATTATGTTGGGCATTACGGAAAGATTTTTCCATGGAAGGGTTGGAAAGAATTAAGTGTTCTCCAACAAATACTGTAAAGCAAACCAACAGTAAAACAGATCTTGGTCCATCAGCGCAGGGGCTATGTGTTTCCCACAGCAGCAGGGATCAGACCTTGTTGACTTAAGAGACCATTACCTGCTGTGTTCTCACAGTATCGTTGCTTATCCGTAGGGGGATTTGAACCTTGGCGTGGTGCTCCCAGCAAGAAATTACTTGCTATTGAAGGAGGAGTGCAGGGAAGACAAGAGCACCAGTGACGTACAGCTACGGGAACAGCACAGAAATGCAATGGGTAAGAATACCGGAGAAACTGGGAGAAGCCCATAATGCAGCCGAGAAAGTGACAGTCTGGAGATAATTCCAAACTAGGCATTTCAATAGTCCCTACACATGCAAATGACCTGAAGCATGCTTGGGAGGCCACTAATCTCATATCAGGAGGAGTCGCACTGATCAAACCATGCTTGCTCTGAAATTACTTCGGATCATGTCTACTCTCCAAGCCTGAGATGTGCCTTGAAGTCAGCCTTCTGCTAACAATAATTCCTCTGCTTTTTCATCAAGGCATAGAGCTCTCTTTGTCCTAAAAAGATCAAGAAGGTCAAATATCCTATTCTTCACCCAAATCTCTCAGACGGGCTAGTCTAGATTGACTCGAGGCACTAGACGTGCCTATCTCCTGGGCTGCAAATTGTTTCTCAGCTGTTGCTCTTGTCCTATTGATGTGACAGAACCTGCCATGGCCAAGATACCATTTTGACATTTGAATCTTTGTCTGCTTGCCCCCTTTTAAATGGTTCATTGCATTTCTTGAAGGTACCTTTTGAAACAAGGCATAATCCCCCAAGCACAGACTCCAGGCTGCTAGAAGTTTAAAAAAAAAAAAAAACCCACACAGGTTGTCTAAGCACATTTTCACTTTAAACTATAGCTATAAATCAAGAAAACAAGTGAAAAAACCCACAAGATTTTGCATATTCAAATCAGTGAAGAAACCAATACCTCTGTTTCCCCAATAGATGGTGCTGATAATGTCTTTCTCAGATATTAATAAATGAAAAGGTGGGTTTCTTTTGTGGCAATGCTGCAGTGAGAGAGTGTGAAATGGGGCAGAGAAAGCTAAGAGCAGTGTCCCAGCAGGATCCCAGGGGATTCCCATAATAAAGATGTGAAATGAGAATTCTAGCTCACCCCAGCTGTACTGCTGGTGCTTTCTCATTGCTTTTCTTTACATGTTTAGTTCCCGAAACATTTCCTCAGTCTTTGCAGCAGCCTCATCCTTATGTGAGTAGGGATGGGAAGTGTTAAATTGGTGAAGGCTTTGGGGGAAAAATATCAAGGCTTATCAAGGAAAAATGGCAGGAATAATACCTTCCACCTTCTGTCACTCCTCTGAAACAACTACAACACCCAAGTGTTGTAGAAACAACAGTTGCTTAGCGTGAGTGGTTATCAATCAGCAGAACAGTATGCTTTCACTAAGGACCTGATGGAGTTAAAAATATTTTCCAAATTCTCCTGTTTTTTTTTTTTTCTTTTTCTTCTCTCCTCCCTCCCCCCCTCCAAGTTAATAAACAAGGATCTCTTTAAATACACCTCAGTGTTAGAAATCTGCATGAGGGCTTGAGAACTCGATAGCGAACAAAGAAATTCACTTCCCTAATTTGGGCAAAAAGCAAGACAACAGAATGTGTAAATAGAACAAAACTACTGTATTGAGAATAATTGCAATGTTAACATTTTCAGTTGTTTCAAGAGCTCTTAGGAAGACTATTACCTTCACTGTGTCCAATTATTTTTATTATTTTTTTTTTTTAGCCCACCAGAGCTGTTGCATTTATCCTACAACTTCTCTTCCCAGGCTCAGGCTATTATCCTACATCCACAACATATTTTGTCTCAACTTACATTCCCAAGTGGCTGTCTTAAAAATTTAATATTCCTGCTGTATTTTCTCAACTACAACTTTGTCAGCCGCAAGGGCGATTCGGTTGTTCCGGATCCTAAGCAGTGCCGAAGCAGATGTTAAGAGCAAACGACACAGCCAAGTCATTTTTAAGCACTAGATATTTTACTCAACTGCACTGGTTTATGCATGAGGACTAGAAAGTAATGGGAACCCAGGCAGTCGGACACAGATGGAGTTTTAACAGCAGAGGTGCCATGGTCTGAAATGTAATGTTTTCTTCCAGGAAAGCAAGAGCGGGGATCAGGCAGAAAACATCCCTGTGGAGCACACAGCAAACGGAAGCCACACTGTGTTATTCTCTTTTATTCTCTTTTCTCCAGATAAAGCAGCACTCATGGACATCACCCTGAAGCATACGGCTAAAGACCCTCTTGGCAGAAAAGGCTCAGCACAGCACCAAAACACGGGACAAAAGCCATCCTTTGCCTGGTACTTCAGGGAGGGGTACTGACTTGACAGACACAGGCAGCAGGTCTGCCCTACCCCATACGAGTGTAGTACGCACTGTGTAGCCGGTCCCAGTGCTCTCTGTGCTGTGCAGGGTAGAACAAATGTGGGGGAAAAAAACCCTGAGGAAGACCAGTAGACCTGGGAAGTCAGGGTATGAACCTTGGTACACGCAGTATTCCTCATACCGTAGGAATTTGCATTTTCACAACTCAACCAGCTGTCATTCAGCAAGCAAAGCTGTTTCTTCATTAAATATTCCACAAGATCCAAGTCTGAAGGGAGATACACTCCTGGAAGGGCTATGCACAATAATTTCCACTCACTAGTCTCTTCCCACTCCCACAGGCAACATTCAGGCTGTGAAACTTAACTGGCCACATCAACCTGTGGGCATGGCCCCATGGCAGCCTCAGCCACTCCATCCCCTGGCAAGGTCCAACTTTCCATGTAGCTCCCAAAACACAGTCCCTTCCTAGCACCGGGAAGGGACAGGACCAAGTCAGGACGGTAGGAGCAACTGCTTAGATGAGTTTTATGGAACTAACCACTGAAGATAATTCAGTGCCTTACAAGACAGCTCTCCCAAAGTAAATACACATACACCTGTGTATGAAATCAGATGCAAATCCCTTGCTCTACCGAGCTCAGAGGTAAGCTAAAATTAGCACGGTGGAAGGGAAGAATACTCTTGAGCTGCAAATGAATAGAAATCAAGCTAATGTACAGCATACATTGCCGATTCTCACATGCTTGAGTCTAAGCTCTGATCCACAGAGAAAATGGCTCTAAAATATTAACCACAGTCATTATGGAAGACTCACTTCTGACAGTGCGTCTTATGGTTCATTTACCAAGAAAAAATTGATGCAATTTTAGCCAGTATTAAAATTAATCTGCTTTTATCAGAGAAAGGAAACTAATCCCACCTGCCCAGCACTTCTGTACTCTGTTTTCAGGAGACTAACAGAGGCAGTAGGTTTTAAATAAGCAGGCTTTTCACTAAACCTGGGATTCTGTAGGTTTTTCCTCATCCAAGTTGAAAAAAAAAAAATAACAAGCCAAAAAAACCACCTTCCTGAGAGCAAGGCCAACCAAGTAGCCTTGGCAAGCACAACCCCTACAAGGCCAAGTTCATCACCAATGCTAACCCTGATCCGATTCAAATTGGTTGCCAACAAGATTTCTGATTTCTTCTTTGGGGAAGGTCAGTTCTCAGAAACCTGTCAAATTTGTGATATCTGGAAGGAATTAAGGCAGCCGTAATACCCTATTGTACGCTCAGCATCATCCACACTCGGTCCCCAGAGGCACAGGCAACCCTCCAAGCAGCATTATAAACCCTTTCAACACACATTGAGTTCACTCACACTTCTAAGTTCTTGAACTGCTGCTCCAGCCCAGCTCAAGATAGAGATAAAACTTCAGCTGTTGCACGCCCCCGAGTAGAAGAGGGTTTCCTGAGGAAAGAGGGGAAAATACAGGAGGGGCATAAGAAGGCAGAATTCTCTACATAAGTTATCACCCCTTCAGATCAGCACTAAGTCACACACCACTGAGCAGCTGGCATATTCCCATCAAAAGGGTCTGGGGTGGAGTTGAATGACCCTATTCACTCCACACCAGGAGCTGGTTTCAGAGACTGAGTATGTCCCTCTAGTTCCTGTCTGTCATCTTCAGCCTCTTTGTGCATCCAGAAAGCATTAAAGTTTAGCAGCAGAACTGAAATATCTTCACTCACTCTCTAGGCTTGAGTTCTCTTTAGATTGTTGCTATTGACAGCAAACCCTGGGAGAATTATTATTTTTTATTAGTATTATTATTTTCCAGCACTGCATGCATAACAATACCTCTCTAGATGCAGCAAATAGATATAAGCAAATGAATGGAACCATAACTGCCTCATGTCTTTCATTTAAAACAGACTCAGATTTTAGTCCTATTGTTCAGAAACAAATTTAACAAGAATTTAGGAGCTGTGTGTTGGGGCTGAAATAAATCAGGTGAATAGCAGGAGAGGGAAGCTTGCTATGACTTCAAAGTACAACGAACACAATGATGGGACTTGGTGGAATAAGAAAACTAAAGCTGAATTTAATACAAATGGCTCCATTGTTATCAAAGGTTCTGTACAAGCTCTAATGATAATTCAATCGCATTGTTCATTGGGGAGAAGGTAGATGGAGATCATTTAATGTTTTTTAATTAGCAAAATATTTCATTCTAGCTACAATTTACATTCCGTGTAAGGGAAGAACAGCAGTGTGAATGGCAGGTTGCAGCTAGCTGTGGCTGTGCTGACAGACCTGCCTTCTGCACTGAGGGAAACACTCTTCAGTGGTGATGGATACCATCAACTGGAAGAGTCTTGTTAGCATTTCTACATGGTTCTCGTGATGTCCCTCCTTTGCTTAACAGATGAGATTGCTGGAGTATTTAGTTCCTGACAATAGGACTGAGTCAACAGTAAGCACTTTTCCCACCTACCTTGCTATATTGTTTTTCTATTTCAAATTAAACACTTTGGATTTATTTAAAAAGTTAGAAGTACATTGAATTGCTTTAAAAAGCAGGACAAGTGTCAAGTCCTGTCTTGAACAAGTCAGTTCCTAACCTGAAGGGGCTAACAAAGAAAGCATGGCATCTCAATGCAGTACAAGAAACCATCCCAGACCTCCATCAGGACAGTCCCTTTATCCCAACATGATCAGAACCAGACACAAAATATTAAATCTGCTCATTCTCATCTCTCCAATGGCAAAAAGTAATGGAAAGTCTAAAAACTCAAGGAGCAGCTAATCTTCAGAGCACAATTCTATACAATAAGGTCTCCCAGCAGATGAGCAATGGGCAGACACATGATTGTGACCAACAAATCTGGACTAGCTGCACAATTGGCTGCGTGATGCTTTGTCCCATGCACCTGCTAAGCCTTAGCCTTGCTAGACTGACAGCTACATCACCCTCTGGGAAGACATTTTCTTACCTAGGGGTTCGTGATCCCCTTTGCCTTGTGACACCAACAGGAGTGGTGCTGGTGGAAGAAGGGGCAGTTGGGATGCTATCACCTGCCCATTATCATGCACCAATGGAAGTACCCATCCTCACTGCCTGTCAGTGTACACATGCCAGGGACTATGCTAACAACCAGACTGAGTCATACACATCCTTAGTACAGATCTCCAGAAGAGCAGTACATCAAAATACAGGTTTGTTTTTGTGTCTCATACAACAGAAATAACGCACAAAAATCAAAACCCCTTTTGACCTCAAGGGACATATTTGAACATCTTTTAAGTAGAACTGCAAACAGCAATGTAAGATCTGTTCCTTCTACCTTCCAGAAGGAACTATGCAGTATGAAGAAGGTCTCCTGCCAAAACACAGGCTAACTTTCACAAGTTTAGTCAGAATAAAGGATGGAGGTGGGGGAAAAGCAGGGCAGGAATCAGTGAGACTGGGAGAAACCACCTTTGCAAGAAGCCAAAGGGAGTCAGCAGTTTAAGGGGTCCTGTGATTCTTGGTCAGACCAGAGACTCCCCGCTCCCTTGAGATGATATATTGCAGGATATCAGGTGCTAGAAGTTGCCTCTTTGTGCTTTTCATAACATACAAAAAAACATTTAAGATCAGCTTTTTGCCACAGGCTGCCACCACCAGCTTAAAAAACAGGCAGCAAAGGCATAGTTCAAGCTTCTGCAGGCAGATATGCAAAAGCTTCAGCCAGAAGACATCTGAGGATTTAAATGAATTATCTCACACTGGTACAACTTACAGAGTTGCTATACTTCAGTCAATCTGCGATAACTCTCCATATGAGGGCTCCTCATCTTGAGAGAAAATTCAGTTTAAATGCCTCTCAGCATGAGCCAAGGTAAATACAGGTACACTTCAGGTAACTTGCTGCAAGCCAAGAGCATGTACAACATTGCTCCCTCCTCATCCCAACACTAAGAGCCTACTGCACCTTGGGTCTAAGCCTCAAATCCAAGCTGGACTGCAAATGTTCTGCTGCAATTTCACCATTAGCCCCAGAAGAGTTCATTTCCAACGGTGCATGCTCAAAAGGCAAAAATGCACTATCAGAATTCCCCACCGAGACCAGGGCAATCCCCTCTATGCATTAGTTTTTGTCACAAAGATACAAGAGGGTGTAAAGGCCTCTTGTTTTGCTTACATCATCCTTCTAAAAACATAAGCTGCTAGGCTACAGGCTTTTGTAGTCCCCAATTACTTCACTCCTTTCTGAGCCCAGACAGCAGCTCTCCAGCTATAAGAACTTGTACCTCCACAAACAGCAAGGCAATTCCCTGCCAAATTCAAGACAGTAAACAAAATACATCTCTCTGGCAAAATGTCTCCACACCAATTTATGTAACTACCTACGTCCCTTCGGAGAGCCTTGTTCACATATTACAGCTCTGATTCCAAGCACTGAAATACAATTAAACCAGATGTGCCAGACACGACTTGCTGGCTGGCTCATGTCAAACCACCACAGGTGGTGGCTGAGAGAGATGACTTCCATTCAGAGGTGCTGAGAACAAATAGGGCAGTACGTGAGTGGAAAGTCGCAGCATGGAAAACTACTTCTAAGGCAAACTCCTCCATCTATGTCCCAGCAACTATCCCTACCCACTGAGTATTAAATTTCGGCTAGCAGTCTTAACATCTGCAAATTTAGCTCCTTCCAAGTCAGTCTGAGTCCTCCTCTAATCTGTTTCACCAATAACACAGGTTTCACCTGTGCATAACAAGGCGCCATTGTTTTTATCCTGGCTTTTTTATCCCCTTTCTGCCTCTCTGTTACCAGCCAGTGCTTCACATCACCAAAGTCTAAAATCCTCAACAGAAAATCCACACAGCTTCTCCAAAAGCTCTTGCTCATCTTTTTGAAAGACATTAATCCAGCTGTCTGCATCTTAACTTGTGAAATGTTCTCCCCTCCCTAATGTCTCTTTTTAGCTAATTCTGGAGCTAAAACCACCCTTAAAACTGATGGTTCTAGTTACGTTACCCCAGTCCACAAACTTTCTCTCCCCACCTCATTTTTTTCATTGTCTGCTCTTTCACTTCTCAAGGCCATGTCCCACAAACTTAGTTTTTCACCACCACCACGTTAGTTTGCTCTATTAGCAGCTTCATTTTGCTACTCCATTCCCTGGGTTTTCCAGGCAACACCTTAGCACTGTTTTTCCAGCTCTAACCTTCCCTATTTTGCTAAGCCTTTTCTCATTCTCGCTAGCACCTTCCATAACACAGAGAGGGACTTCCTACCTGCTTAGAGCCCATCTCTTCACTGGTAGAAAACACTTCAGACCACGGAATTTTTCTTCAGTTCTCAAGGTCACTCAATATCACCTTTTTCCAAGCTTACCGACAACTAGAGGTCAGCTTCTCCACTTAAAAGCAGTTCTTCCACCTACACACACAACTTCACAGAGTCCCACAAAAGACTCTTGCGTTTCTACTCTCACCCCTCTTATCTCTTCCTTAATGACTTATTCCTTCCACCTGGGAAGCCAGGCAATTACGGCCAGCTGGGTCCCCTGCCCTTCCAGAGTTAATTGACACCCTGAAGCGTTCCTTGGACTTCCTTCAGTTTGCCTTCTGCTGCCTCTCACTACACCCTAAAATCAATCCTCATTTCTTGTGCGTTTGTGCCTATCTGTACCATAATAATAACAATAATAATACCGCCACCATCCTTTTATAAGTTAATTATCTAAATCACAAAAAAACTTTACTAGGCTCAATCAAGTGATCACATAATCAGTGCATTTGTAAACCTCATGTTTCTGCTGCTTCTTCTTGCTTGTTCCAACAGCTAAGGAAGACCCATTTATCTAGTCTACCTCCTGCCTAAAGAAGAGACCACAGCAATCAAGCAATCCATAGAATCCCTTCTGTTTCTGCAGTAGAGTGGCTCTATCTGCCTCTCAAATCACAACTGCGTCTGTCAGTTCTTTGAGCCAGGAATCAAGTATTTGTCTTTAAAGCGTTTCAGTGCTGTAAAAGGAATATTGTACAGGATTTGCAATTATCTCTTCGTTCTGCACTAAAACAATGTCAGCAATTACCACCTTCGGGAGGCTCCTGCTTGGGTGGAGCCCACATTCCTTAGGACCTCAGCTGTCAATCTGCTCAGCAGTGAAAGGGGTCAAAACAGTGAAAAATAGCCCTTTTGGTTTTTCAAATGTTCCTCTTTGTAATCTTGTTCTCCCCTTGAGTTTCCCGCTAGTTAAGAACTGCTCAAGCTGCCACACTCCCGATTTTCCACAGAGCTATCCTTAGTAAAGCTGAGACTGTTTCAAGAACAAAAAGGAATGTGTAATATTCAAGTTACCTTCACCTTAACTTTATAGCAGCCATTAAGGAACATTTTTTAGAAACCAAAAATTGCTGAGGTTCATTTAAAAACCACCTTCTGCGCTACATTCTCTACCTGAATGTGCCAGAAGGCACAGTTTCTGTTCTGTGAGGGTGATACTTGGTTTCTGTCCTGAGGAGGAAAGGCAAGACCATGAAACTTCCCATGAAAATGAGTATCAGTAAAAATTTTTCAGCTGATAATCAGTAGTACCAAAGCATTTCCTTTAGATAATGTTAGAACATTAAACATTAATTAAAACACATATAGAGATGTTGTTCCCGCCGCTCCAGGGGCATCAGTAATAAAATCACCACAAATACTGTCTCAGAAAGGAAAAAATTGTATTGGCACCTACTTGCCCCCCTGCTGCCCAAAGAACTTGTTACTTCAGCAAATTTCCTTTGGTGGCATCCACCATGAGACTGAGGAGACATAGGAAAGAAGAGACAGTTGGAAACAAAATCTCTCCAGAAGGAAGAAAGAACACAGCTTGTTCCTGGAGCTCATTCCCAAAAGGGAAAGTGGAAGAGGATGGAGGAGCAACAAACTCTTAACACCTCCTGGGAATGAGATACCATATCACATAGTGTCCTGTATACTCTGCATAGTCTCATATATTCAGTATAATTTTGGTTGATACTTTAGTGTAGCAAACGTCACTGGAAATGACATACCCCCAAGAAATTTTCTGATTTTGCCTATATTTTCTAATGGAAAATTCTTCTGACAACTTTCTTTACCCAAGTGGCTCTTATGCTCATGTTTAATGACTTATGTGTCTCAATGGCGTTTTCAATTTACTGACATCATCTGTCCTTTGTAAACTCAACTCAGAAGGTGAATATTTAAAACCATGTCATCCATCTTCTTTTGTCCTCATTGTGACACAGCATTCATTTCCCACACTTTATTATACCATGTATTTCTGCCATGAAGTATTTTCATCTTCTAGCAGCTGCTACTGCATAGCATAATTCTGGATCATCCGAGTAGCTTGTTAGGAGGACAAATTTACTAATTCGTATCGTACCATCCGAGTTCAGGCGTCAACCGTACATTTCCCTATATTTAAGCAGGAGCATCAAATTACAGAAATCTTTCCTTTCCTCTGAACTCTCTCCAGCAAAGATCTCCATCTGTTAATAATACAGCGTGTCCTTATTTAAACAAAATGCTTTCTATATAAAGGATTAAATACAGGTTTCCTGAGTAACATTTCATAATGAGATGCTGATGCCTTTGTACTATATTCTCTGCTGCTCATAAAATTTCTTCAGGTATGCCTTTGCTCTGCTTGCTCATAAAGGTTTGTTTCTCACTGAAATCCACCTTGCCAAACACAACATTTCTCAGAAATTACTCTTTCTGGCTGGTCTTGCAATACCTCAGCATTAGAAATGAATAGAAATGGATTCTCCTTCTGCTTGCCACAGCGCTTCATCTTGGCTTCATCTCAGTGAATCCTTATTTACATGAGCAGAAAAGGAGCGCAGATACAGACTCAACATCCCTCCTCAAATCTTTCGTTCTGAGATGCTGCCAGACACAATGGAGATATGGGAAGGATAGAGCAGCTAAGGAGATGAAATCTTCTTCTCTGTTTGTGTGAGTGTTTCTCTTTCAGTCTGACAGGAGCACTGGTGATTTCGTGACTCTTTTTGGAAGGATATTTGTAAAGTAGTTTGGGGTTTGTTTTCTTATTTGCCTTTAGAGCCATTGCTGGGATGCCTTGCTGATTAACCTGCTTTAAGAACTTGAATAGCACTGAAGAAAATCAGTACTGCTGTACTGAGCACAGGAATTGATGGCTATTTTAGAAGGACACAGGCAGATAATCCAGAGCACAAACATTTCCTAGAAATACTTGCTACACTTAACACCACTTTAAAAGTTCAAAGAAACATCAGAATATCTTTGGTTAAGTCTGCTTTAAGAGAGAGGTGATGCTGACAGGCACTGAAGCTGCACCTTACCCCTACTGTTCTTTGTGGTGAAAAGACAGATATAACAGACCTGCCAGGACAGTGCTACTCCCCCAAGGAGGGGAGGGCTGAAAGGGACAACAGGACAGAACAGTGGAAATGCCATCAATTCTAACTTGGGGTAAAACTAAAAGGAGAGGTGGAGAAGCAAGTGGGAAGCACCAGGAACGTTCATTTCCTTCTTCCAAACCCACGCACAAATTGGACAAAACTTTGGTATGAATATGTTGTTTGCTCCATTGAATCTTGTGTGCACAGGAAAATCATAAAGACAAGCTTTAACATTATAATGAGTCCTGGGCAATGGCGGCACCTAAATCCCCTAGAGCCTGTTACAATTAAGAACAAGAAAAAAAAAATTGGAAGGGATGTAAGCCTACCATTTTGGGCTTTAGACAAATGGTGGCAAAACTGGCCCACATCCCTGTAGCGTGGGGATGCTGAATTTTGTCGGACCTCCGGTGTGACCGTGTCCAGCACCTCCTCAGCTATCCAAGTAGCCTATTGCAATCCCAGCTCAGGGTCTAATTCTGAGCTGTGTTACAAGGAATGCAGTCAAAGGAAGCTGAGGAAAACAGGAAACAATATGCTTTCTATGGAAGTTTTTGACAGGGTAAGAGGGAAGAGACTTACAGGAACCTGCGCCATTCGGAACTTTTAATGACTAAATCCACAGAGCCCCAGTCCAGTTGTTGCAGAACTGTCCTGCTTGAAACACTCAAAAAACCCACCAAAAAACCCCAAATAAAAAAAACTTTCATTCTCTGAGCTCATGAGTGGGGCTTTCTTAAGATTTCTCAACTGGTAGTGACCCATTTCTTCACAGTGTCCTGGTGTAACTACAAGCACCTTTAAGGTGCTTCTGGACTTGTTTTCATATTTCTTCTGCAAAGACAACATCTGGTGTCACCTGGATTTGGAATGAAGACTGGCAGGGCAGGAGCCTTCCAGCTGATGCTGATAGATGTGATGCACAATCCCCTAAACTGGGCACTGTGGTTGTACAGCCACGTGTTCCCTCTCAGGGCTGAACATGCCCTGGTCTCATCCATCTGGAAGGCAGAAGGAGAAATGGCATGTAGACCCAGCAGGAAGCTACAGCTTCAACACGTTCCTCTCTGTGCGGAGGGTATTCCTTACTAACACCTCTAGCACCCCATTTAATTGCTTCCTTGACCCACCAGAGTAGCTGAGATGTTCGACAGCATTGACATAAGCTGCAACGGCTCATGGACTGGCCTGTTCATCGTGACAATTATTAGGATTATGTTTACCTTTCATTAATACGGAAAAACAAGCTTTGTCCTGGCCCTTCTGCATCAAGGGAAGGAATAAGCACTCGCACACCTACATAGGTGTGTGAGGCACCTTCCTCATGTGTTTATTGTTTTTCGTGGCTTTTGAGGACTCGCACTCAGCCGTCACTGCTTGTCACATCACAGAAATGATCACTGCTTTCAGAAGCCAGTTCAGGTTCTTTAATCATCGCTTCCCTCCAAGCTGTCCGTCACAGGGTAGTCGCCAGGCAACAGCATCAACAGACAGGGCTGTGGGTGGCTGGTGAGGAGGAGGAGGAGGAGGATGAAGCACACCAGGCTTTACAGGGAGGCAGAAAACTTGTGTTCCCAGGGGAGAGGAAGGCACAGGAGCTGCTGAATCTATCTGATGGGATCCCAGCCTGCAGCGTGATGAAAGTAACAGGGATTTTGGTGATTGCAGAACCCAGTTTTTCTGGTGGAGGAAGAGAAGATGAGAGGACCGTGGCCCATGGGTTCCTTGTTCCAGCTCCCACAGGTGTCCATGGTCTAGCTCTCTCTATCACAGGTAGGATGGCAGGACCCTGCTGTCCTGCCCAGCTCACAGTCACAGGACACAGCCCGCAATTAGAGACAGCTGGAATTAACCACACTTATTCCCTTAACAACTTTAAAATGAGTTGTATGGGAGTGGATCAGGAATTTTTGAAGAAAGAAAAGATAGACCAAGTGTCATCTTACAAAAATTAAAATAAAATGGAAGGCAACACTGAATCTGGGGCTTTGCATCCAAAACATGAGCTGGAGGATGTTTTGGTTTGGTTTGTTTCATTATGTTTTGCAGGAAAAACACAGTTAAACAGTGTATTCTGTTTACCATTTAAACAAACAGAAAAGGAGCAACAGCTGTACCTGCCCAAAGACTGCAAGACCACATCAAAGCATCCTTGGGTTACAATAACCTAGAGTTTCTACCACTCTTCTGTAGAGACAGAGGGCTCTGGATCCAGGGTAAGCCCAGACCTATGTTCTTGGCATCTCTAGCCCAGGCTCTGTCCTGCTTAGCATCTTTAGGGGAGTGTGGAAACACAGGCACAAATGAACTGTAGGAAGGTGTAGTCCCTTCCCACAGTGCCATCCTGAGCCAGAATACCATCTCAGGAAATAAATACCCTCCAAACTCCGCCAACTACTGACATTTCACCACAGACCTATGCATTTTGGTACTAAGTTTGATGCACCTGCTCTTTTGCAGATAGATCTGTATCTTTCATTTACCCCTTTACTGTCTCCTATTACAAAAAATAACATTATTATGTTTCACTCAACCAAAGCAAGATCTAACTTTGATTTGCAGATAAACATTCCCAAAATCTGATTTTGTTTCCAAAAAAGATCAATTTAAAGGTTTTATCTTTCATCTATAGAAAAGTTGTTTGTTTGTTTTTACAGAAACCTAAACTAAAATAACAACACAAAGCAACTTAATCTTCCATATCATATTCTTTGGCGTACAGACCTTGATTTTCACCAGTAGTATGATTTTTAGCCCAGAAAAAAAATATAGTTACACTTATACGTAGGTAAATTCTTCAAAAAATAAGGCACTCAAATATTCATTTGAATAGTCAGTGGAATTCAATTATCTGAAATACTCTGAAAACAGGCCTATATTTTCAGAGAATATTCAGTGAATAATACTGGGAACATTCTTGGCCAAGATGGGGAATGCTAAGCTGTTTCTAAAGGTTTACACAGACCCGGTCACACACACAAAAAGGGAGTATATAACCTCTTTCATCTACTGAAAATACAGCTTGGATTTAAAATAAAAATCTTCCATGCACCATCTATTCCAAATGTTTAAATGGGGTCTATTCCCACATCACTGGGGAATTTCCCACTAGAACTTTAGGATTACTTCGCCGCCCCCCAAAATGTGCACCTGGGGAAATCACATATTGAGCAGGGCCAATTTATGAAAAGAAAAACAAGCCTACATTTGTTATATAAAATATTTCCCTTGAATTATTTTCTGAACCTTAAATGTAGTGGGGGAGGTGAGAACAAGGGAGGAAGAGAAACATTTGGGGGAAGACATAGGATATCTCTGCTGGGTTATCTAAATAGCCTGAGCTTTTCTAAGGAGCCCTTCACTTTCGCCTGAAGGCCTGCATGAAAATGATCTGCAAGAGCTCATGGCACTACTGTCCTTAAATAGTCACCAGTTAGGGTGTTATAAAACCTAATACAAATGTACTAGATGCACTCCAGTATTTTTGCCAGCCCAGACACTGCAGGATTATTTTCCCTACTGGACTGCTTCTGCATTAGGGAATGCTTTTTTCTGTTAAAAAAAAAGNAGGGCAACCTCTCTGTGGGGTGAAGGTGGGTGGTGGTTGCTGTTACCACATAATTGGCTCCTTCATGTACACTTTTTGGTCTACTCATCCTGCCCTGAGGTTCCTCAGCCACACTTCCCAGCAGCACAGCACGGGTCAACCTCTTTGTCCTACCAGAGACATTTGCTTGAGGTGGGCTCTGTCTCCTCTGGGCTGTCTCTGAGGTTTCCATCCAGGAACAGAGAAATCACAAGGCCTGCGACTCCCTTCACCTTCATGCTCCTGCAGAAGCAGTTCTGCCCCTAACTCCTAACCCCAGTGCAAGGGGACAGCACTGGAGGCCCTGCCCCAGCACGGGTTGCTCATGGTGGGGATACCTGGCATTGACATCCCTCTGTAACAGCAGAAATAGGTCTCATTTTCCACCTTCTTCCTCACAACTGCCTAAATATCATCTTGTTTCTATGCTTTCCCCTTCCCTCTCTGCCACATCAGGGGGACCTCAGCACATCCTGCCCTGAGAATGTCCCTGACACGACAGCATGTGGGGGAGAAGTTCAGAGGCACCTCTGAGCCTGCTGTGCTGTCACAGGAGAACATCACTCCCCTATTTAGGGACACGTCGTGAGGTTAAATCAAGTTCTTGGAGACCCTCTAAAAGAAAGGAATTACATTTTAGGACATATCCTAAAATACCCTGTTTCTTCTCAAAGTACTTTCTTTTTATGTTCCTCAAGGAGAGAAAGTACAGCACCAAGTAAGTGTTATTATGCTACCAGCACTGAGAACTGGGGATTAAGGGCTCTCAAGTTAACTGTTGTTTGATTTAAGAGACAGACAAAAGAATTGCAAGTGGCACGAAAATAATTTTACTGCATCAACTTTTATATGCATTTAAAATTCCAAAATAATTAGTCTATCACCCAATGCTGCCATTTGAATTGGAATCAAAGCCCATTTTCATTTAACACAGAAATGTCAATTAGAGCTGTGGGAGCCATTGATTTTTTGGTTTGCTGGCCAGATATTAAAAAAAAAAAAAGAGAAAGAGAAAGAAAAGAAGTGCCTTGTGTCAGTCTGATTTTTTTTCCTTCCTATTAAATGAAAACTTGAATGTAGATTTAGTTCTGGATGAACAGGATACAGCACAGATAGATTTTATGATAATATCTGTTGCCCAAATATAGGCAAATATAGTTTGAGATGCTCAGCTATTCCCATCAGGTAGGATGCAGGACCCACAGGATGCTCTTGCCCTGTGAAGCAGCAGATAGAGGTCGCACCATCTCAAGTGTCATTAGATGCCTCCATGTGGGACAATTCATCGGGATTTTTTCGTCACTGGTTCATTTTTAAACACAGAATAAAATAATTGGGAGTCCATTCAATAAATGCTGCCTTGAAACAAAGCAATTAAAAAAAAATAATGTATGTCAGCTCTCAAGATTTGGGCTTGTTTGGGGCTGTCTCTGAGGAGCCTTGGGAAAGGCTAAAGGAAACCACGTGAAATCTATAAAATGCTCTGGCCAAGCTAGAAAAGCATTTTCCAGGGATGGGACAGTTTCACTGGCCTCACTGGAGCTCTGCACAACATGAGGGTTGTGTTCAGTCTGGCACAGTAAGAAAAGCCCAGAGGACACAAGATTGTCCAAGGCCAATGCTAGTCTTGCAGCCCTT
Organism: Nycticryphes semicollaris; assembly: GCA_013400055.1. NCBI lineage: Eukaryota > Metazoa > Chordata > Aves > Charadriiformes > Rostratulidae > Nycticryphes > Nycticryphes semicollaris. Next base: position 1,298,377 of record VXBJ01005960.1, read on the forward strand.
TGTGTGTAGAGCTGTATCACAACAGGACGGGTCAGAATGGTTTCTAACCTCCAGAATTAGTTGAGGACTTCTGACCTCCTTGCTTCCCCCTCGGGACAGACCTCATCACGATTGCCAGGTCAGAGAAATACAAAAGTCTTCCTTGAAGCCAAGAGAGAAGGGGGGAAACCCTGTTCTATTATGAAGTACAGTATTAAGATTGAAAACTATAACCTTGATGCTTTATACAGTTCATAGCCTCTTGATATTGCGTGAATGCCAGTTGCAACTGGCAGAGCTCTTCCATTATTCTCCTTAATCTTCCCTTGTGATGGGATTTGCATATCCCACCTGTCAGTCCAGGTGGAAGCTCCTCGTCATCTCCCAAACTCTTTCCCTGAGACCAGATTCATACCATGACAAGCCTTTCTTCTACTCCTCACGGATTCTCTTTCACCCACTGCTTTTTCTCAGCACGTGGCTATTCTTATTAACAATTTCCCACGTATCCTATTTTATATTCTGTATATGAAAAGCCTACATTTTAGCCAGTCAAGAAATATACCTAGAGATGGATTGCAATACAGAAGAAATACTACAGCTATTGACTCGTTTTTGCCAAATCATACTCACAGGGAAAAAACAATCAAACAACAAAATACCCCCCAAACCCTCACAACTTTTTGGTTAAAGAAATAAATTCCTACTCAAAGTTACATGAAATTTTCTGGCATTTGCTCTCACTGAAGGCTTGTTTTTAAAGGAGGCTTCATAACTAGGATGGATGTAAAGTATTTTATGATCTACACAGTAGCCAATCTAGTTCAGAAGATCAAAATTTTAAACACAGGGCACTTCTAGCAATACTTTGCTTTGACTTGATTTTTTCTGCTTTAAATCCCAGTTTTTGTTTCCTCAATTTTACTCAGCCCTTCCTAAATATATTCTTATTATCTCTAGCAAGAGATTAGCCTGCAACAGTCTCAGCATTTGGTGTATTATACTATTAATACTGTTTTATATTGTTGTAATATGTAAGCAACACATACACTCTGCATCCCACTGACACGTTTTAATGCAAGCATCCTTCTCAGATGAATCTTTTTTTGGGACCTGTTTCCTGTACCCTAGGAAGCAATCTAAATGCAAAGCGACTGACAGTGGGGTCATTCCTCACCACAGGTCTCACGGCGCAGCTGGCTTTGGGCTCCACAGTCACATTCATTTCCCTAAAACCCCTCCTTTATAATAAAGCAATTGCCTTGGGAGGAAGGGAGCAATGAGCGTGGTGTCGTACAACTCGATGCAGGCAACTCACAGGATGATCCTGGCAGGTTCTTCATCCATCCCCAGTAGTTTTGCATTGGAGCCACAGCTCTGCCAGCAAGGCAAGGACAGTGAGTACCAACTACAACCAGTTTCATGAACACAGCATCTGAGCAAAGAAGCCTCAGAGGGAGATGATGTAAGAAGTAACACTTTGATTTTGATCCCCCATTCTGGCCTGAACAGAGGATTACTGGCAGTTTAAGATACTTTTGCCGTGTCTTTACTGTCTCACTTGTGAAAGGGAATAAATTCGTTATCATCTGCATGGAATTCTGTTCATCAAAAGCAAAAAATCTGATTCAAATTCAAGCTCTCAGGAGCCTGACTCCTAGAAATTCACAGTTCACTTTGCACAATCTGTCTTACAAGCGGATACAGAAAGAACAGTTCTTGCTTGATTTAACAAATCAGAGGCTGAAAGGGAGTATGATCACTGCCTGTAAAATAATTCCAGGGGGCATAAATGCCAAGGAGGGAAAATAACTTTAATTAAAAGGCACATGTACAGATGTAAAAATAAACAAATAAATAAATTGCCCAACCCAACCGGTTTTAAGACACATTCTGATCAGTTCATGGCTGTAGGATGAAGTACCTGTTGCAGCCCTCAACCCTTCCTGAAGTTCCTTACTCATAGAGTAGGCTTGAATGCTTCTGCTGAAAATCTAACACCAGATTACAGTGCATTGGAAATACATAGGTGCTTTGTTATTCTGCCTTACCTGTGCTTAGTTTGTTCTATCAATAACATCAAGTAAAATCTTTCAAGTAATACCTAGTGTACGGTCTCATCTTGCCTAAAAGCTCTCCCATAAGAGACCTATCTTTTCCCCTGTTGTCTAAACACCTAACAACAGCAATGACAGCCGTGCAGGCTTCCTCCTGCACTGGACCCATCAGCTCTATTGACTTTCTGCTGTGGAGGGAATACAAAACATGTCTGGCCATGGTAGATTTGCACCTGGTCCAGACTCCATCAGTCTGTTGAGGATCTTCTGTTGTGGCGGACCTAGGAGAAGCTCAGCTTTGTCTTTCCAGCCATGTAAATCACAGAAGTTTGAACCAGCAGTTTAGAGGTATCTCGGCCACGTAAAATCCAATCCCCAGCTGTACAACAGGGCACACACTCAAAATCTCTGCCAAATATACCAGCCCAGGAGAATATTCTGTGTAGAGCCAGGGAAATGTAAACTGCCTTATTAGGTGAATGTGAAACCCATGCTGCTTTCTTTCACAGCACCACATACAGCACACGTGCACATACAGCCAAGCTACAGTATCATGCTCTTGCACAGATTCCTTTGTTTTCTGACCCCTCCAATTTTTTGGCTGTACTTTCAAAGGAACAAGTAAGGCACTAATCTCACTTCAAGCCAGCCTAGGACAGAAGCAATCTTGGTTTCTTGTGAGGTCTGAGAACCATCCATATCCCAAAAGTTCATAACGGATGTTTCCGACACATTTGCTTCTTTGCATTTAAACCAAGTCTCTCTTTTGGCTCCACACACAAATCTCCACTAGCTGTTTTCTCCTGTTCTATGGCAGAGCATTAAGGAAGCTACAGGAACTCCCATCTACAGCATTTGGATACACCACATCAGGAACCATGTTTGATATCTCTGCAAGCTAGGAAACCTGCCAATTTCCACACCGATAATGACATTTCTCAGTAGAGCAAAAAGGCAGGAGATCTCGCTTGTGTGTCTTGTAGCAGTGATTTGAGGAACATTTTATCTCATAGGATCTTTTACTCCAGTTTCTACAGAGATCAGTGGAAAGACTCTCAGAACGTATCAATGCAGGTAAATTAAGCAATACAGGACACATCCAGAGACTCAGTAGTGTATACTCCTATTATACTGTCAAAATGGTTCCAGACAGGGTGCTGGCATGGGCCAGTTAACACCTTCCTGGATCATTCCCAAACAGTCTGAGACTTAGTACAAGCCAGAGACCATTTCCAGCCCTTCTTCTCTGTTTCACAGACTGAAAAAGCACAGGATTGTGGAGATGCCAGATGGCCTTCTGCAGCCTCGCTCATCTCCATTGGAGTCAAAGAAAGCCCGAGGCCCCCCTGTATTTTAATACAGCATTGGATACACTGCCATTTTCATCCTCATCAGTTACCTGATAATCCAGGCTCCCTACAGCTATGCTCTCCTCCAGGGAACTGCTGACTCCACCAGTGAAAAAGCCAAGGTAGACAGAAGGGATTAGCACACGTGTAACCCTACAGTTGTGAGCTGGGCACACTCCAAATGTCTGGATACAGATATTGTGCTGTCCAGGTAAGATGTCCAGGGAGTACCTAAAGTCATTGATGGGCCAAAATAATCCCTGATGTAAGACATTTTATGTCGGTGGAATTACACCAGGATGACTTGGACTACTGTTTTTCATTCTTATTATACCTGTGTCCAAGTGTACAGCGAGTTCATCCTCAGAGCAGAATGCCATCGTTTAGATAGTGCACACACTCCACATGAAATCACAGCCAAGCCTGAAAGAAGCTGCAAACACCGAGAACAATCCTTTACAGAAATCAGAAGCCAAACCACTACCAAAATAAGGGAACCACACTGAGACAGGCAGAATCAGGTACACTGCAACAGAAAAACTTGGCAGTGACAGTGTTTTAGTTTTCCAGCTTTTCCATCTAAAGGGATCTCAAATATTTTTATTTTTCCTTTGTTTTGGATTTTTCCTGTAGTCATACAGATGCTGCAAACTGTGACCATCTTCATAGTGCTTCCATGCCTGGGTGAAAGGCAAAAGCTGTTTAACAGCAGCACTTACACAGCACGTAAGAATGAAAATGTGAAGAGGTGCCAGGGCAGGGAGTCACAGGCAGGAATCCGGCAGCTGCCACCGCTGGGGTGCTGCCAGGACACCGGGGTCACACAGCATCCCTCACAACCAGCCCCATGGGATCCTCTGCCACCCACCCACAGGCAGTGCTACATACACTGTACCCTAAAGGAAGGATTTCACCCCCTCCCAGTCCCAGCTCCTCCACAGATAAGTGCCCAAAACCTCAATGCAGAGACATTGGGCCAGTGCCATGTTGGGTGACCTACTGAACACACACCATTGCTTCAGCTGAGCCCAGACAAGCCTGTCGTGTACCCAAGTTCCAGCTGCATTTAGCATTGTGAAGGGGATGCAACCACGGCACAGGATAGCCCAGCACTGCTAGAACCCCCAGCAGCAAAAGCGGGAGCATCATCTCCCTGTACACAATGCAACCCGCAGTTCTTTGGGAAGGAGAGCAAATTATTTCCCCACAGCTCCCTGAAAACATTTGTACACCAAGACACACAGAAAATCAGTCCCTAGCATTGTCCATACTACCACAGCAGGCAGAATATACCTAAGCACATGTATAATAAAACATGTATATGGTAATAATATATGTCTTGATAAATGTACAGACTAAACACAGTTGCAGTGAGAAGCCACGAAAACTGATGCCTGCTGGGTGATTCTTTGTATCAGAAGCTTTTTTCTTAGCAAATGGGTCACTTTAAACCAGTGTCAGCCTCAATTCAATTTGTATGAACAGACCTGAGTTCCTACAAGGCAGCTTCTGTTTGTACAACTACATAAGAAACAGGATAGCCGAGTTGTGAAGGCAGGGGAAAGTCCTTCAAAACAAAGATGACAAGTATTCCTCTGTCAATTGATTGATTAAAAAGCTCCTGATGAGACTACAAAACCATGTCCCAATTAACCAGGGCTGAACCCCACAGTGAGGTGCTTGTGACATCCGCTGTAATTCTAAATCAGGCGGCTGCAATACACCTCAATACAATCTATACCAGAAGGAATTCATAACGATTAGACCATTATTTCAAAATATTACTAGGCTGCTAGTGCTAAAAGCTGAAAAGGAGGCCAAGGATTTCTGCCAAGCAGCCTGAAACCTTCTGGCACTACAGCTGCAGACACCTTAGAGGAGAGGAGTCCAGGTCCCCCTTTCCCCTGGGAAGTTTTATGGGCAAGGATCATGTCGTGCCAGCATCCCTTTCTCTCTTATTAGCATTCTGCTTGCTCTCTCCAAGATGTAAATTGAAAGAAGTTGGAGCATTCAGACAGACTGATCCCCCCACTTCTGCTAGTCCAGGAGCAGAGTTAACGGCAGGCAGAAAGCACACCAGGCAATTCACTCTGCCTTCCCCAGGAATTAGCCCCCCAGCTCCAGGTTATCTCTACAGCAGAGGCTAGAGGGATACAGGACTCAGATTAACTTGGTAACTTGGATGCCATGACTATTGCTCCAGCCTGGACACCAGTCACCTACTTCTCTGCCTGGCTGTGTTCCGCTTGGCTCATGTCACAGCCGTTCTGCTGGCATTCACAAGAAATGTCCAGGTTACGGAGAAGGGACAAGAACTCTCTCATTTTAACACCTCAGTGACAGGAGGCAAAAAGCATCTTTATCCCCTTCACAGAAGCACCTCGGAAGTGAAGTCCAGAAGCCCTCCAGCATCTCCCCATCAGCAGGACCTGGGGATGAGCCCTTGGGCTGACGTGGGCTCCTAGAGCTGGGAGGAGGAGGAGCAGCACCAGAGGGGCTTTCCCAGGCCTTTCCTCCAGCTCAGCCTCCCAAGCTCCCTGCGAGGGTTACCCTGGGGAGGAGGCAGGGTGGGAAGACGGATCTCCACTAAAACCGACTTCTCCCCTCCCTGCCGCGGGCAGTGGCAGTGGTTTATCCCTCTCTGCCCCCAGGATGAGGGAAAAAGGGGCTGGAGGTGTGGGGGGACG
>VXBJ01005960.1:1304723-1323632 GCA_013400055.1 Nycticryphes semicollaris
CTCGTCAATCGCCCGGTCTCCCAGCCGTTGAATTTTGACCCCGCGGGAGCAGGGGCGAGGGTCGCTTGCAGCCCGGCGTCCTCCTCCTCCATCCCGGCCCCTTGCCCTCTCTCACCTCCCTTCTCCCCGGGGAACCTTCTCTGCTCCTTTTCTCCTCTGTCGTTCCTCAAATGCATTAATAATCCCTGCTGCGGAGGTTGCTGCTGCGGCTTCACCTGGGAATGGCAGGATCTGCAAGTTATTTCTGCACCGGTAAAGCCAAAAGTGAAGAGAAAAAGCCATGTCCAGTACAGGAGAGCAACGTGCCAGGCTGGGTACCAGCCAGCAACTTTTTCCATCGCTGCTGACTGCTGATGAGTGCGAGGGAGAAAGAGCAGGAGCGAGAGAGGAGGGTGCTGCCGATTTACCCGCCGCGGGGTAAACACCCAGAGAACTCCATAAAGTTTCAGCCTGTGCTGTATTAGACACAGTTGGGAGGTAGGGGGAGATTGCTTTCTTTCCCCCCTCTTTTTATTTGCCTTGTTTTCTTTTCCTTCTTTTGCAGTTTTCCTTTTTTTTCCTCCTCCTTTTTTTTTTTTTCTTCTCTTTTCTCTCTCTTTTTTTTTTCTTTTTTTCGCCACCCCACCCCCCCACCAAGACTGGCGTTGCTGATCAGGCTTTTGATGGAAGGCAAAGCCACAACCACACGGGGGAGGAGCTGAATAAAAATCAGAGAGAGGGAGAGAGAGAGGAGCAGATCCTGGCTGGTGATTTCTCCCGGCTGCCTCTGTCGAAGTCACCGCTCGCTCCTCTCCCGCTCGCTCTCTCTCTGCTCCCTCTCACTTCGCCGCTTCTGCATCACACTCCTCCCGCACCCGCCCCGCCAGGACGCCCCGCGTGTGTTTCCTGAGTGATTGGTTACTCATTCCCCCTCTCTCTCTCTCTCTTACACACACACGCTCCAAGAAGGACTTACCCCAACTTTTAAACTCACACCATCTGATTCTTTCCTCCCCTGTGTTTCCCATCAACTCAGACCCCTGAAACCGGCTCCTTCTTATACTTAAAACCACCACACGTGAACGTGGTGCAAATGGGCAAACTGAAGGAGCAATACATACATATAAAGTATACATTCATGTCTGTATAGTATTTACAGGGGAAATAATTCGTTTCAGTGACCTTAAATGTCTGAGCAGGGTCTGAAATGTCCCTTTCTTTCTCTCTCTCCCCCTGTGACTGATGTAAATGCGCTGGAGTTGCTGGGATTAGGCACCTGTACTTGATTTCACAGAGAGAAAGTCACATTTCTACACCTCTGTTCTCTCCTCCGCCTTTGCTTCACTCTAACCGTCATTTACAGTAGCTGCTGATGTGTAGATAAATCACTCAGGCATGGCAGAGATGTAGTCACATAAATGCTGATGGAGACAGGGAGAAGCTTTTGGAAGTGAAATGACAGCAGTTGGTGGTGGGAGAAGGGGGGAGAGAGAGACTCCTCACCACTGGTTTATCAGCAGAAAAAAAACCCACCCCAAACCCTTTCTGCTCTAGCTGTCTCATGTTTTCAGGACCAGCAATTTCTCCCCCAGGGGATGCGCTCCTCTCACACTAGATCTCATCCCCAGAGAATAGTCACTAGTGGTGACCAGAGGAGATGACCAAACCCTGATTGCAGAGGTTGGTCTCTGCCAGCCATGGAAGCTGCTGGTCCCTCACTGCAGACAGCACCATGAGTGACTGCCCATGCAGCAGGACAGGGGTCTGAGCCTTAACAGACACTTGCAAATATCCACAGGCTTTAAAACTGGAGGGAGTTACAGATTTTATTCCATTCCCATCTACCTGCTCTCACTCATTCCCACTTGATTTCCAGGAGAGTTGATTTTCTAATTAGTGCTTTTAATGTTTCCTTCCTGACATGGAAGACTCTTGTAATTTTTGGCAGGACACCTCAGAAAGAGATTTACAGATTTGTTCCACATTCTTCTAGAGATTTCACTCAAATGCTTACTGGTGACACGTCTTGGGGCTATTAACACAATAACACAGGCAAAGGGAGACTCGTGGTAATTGAGCCCAGGCATAACTTCATGCTGCTTACAACAATGATGGATTGTCTGCAATGTAACCACCAGACCTCAGCTAAATCTACTGTAAACCAATTAATGGCATACCTGGTTCCATATCGCCCGGCTAAACGGTTACTATTAGTTACAGCCTGTCGGAAATAATAATTAACACTTCGCACTTAAACAACTCCTTTCCTTAACTGAGCCCAAAGCTCTTCACAAAGGCCAGTGCACTTTTCGCTTCTTGTATAAATGAGGGAAACTGAGTCACGGTGCCACCAGCAAAGCGGAAAGGATTAGAGATGGAGCTGCCTTATTATCAACCCAATCCTTTGTCTTTTGTCCAGTAGGTTGGCCAGATGGATCCGTCCCAAAGGATGCTCTGAAGAGTGACACCTTCCTAGGACAAGTCTCTTAAAGAGGTTTTAATCAAAAGGGAGGAAATTCAAAGAGATGAGTGGGAGAGACAGAAAAGGAACTTGGAAGAAGGAAATAAGTGGTCAGAGGAAATTTCTCCTGGGATTGTAGCAGAGATTTGCATGCCAAGGAGTGGCTAAGGCAAATGAGAGAAAAAAATCTAGCTGTCCATTCAGGCAGATGATTATCTCTGGGTTGTGATATGAGTGAGCAGTGAGTGGTGTGGATGTGCCTGGAAAAGCACACCTTATACACTGTGGGTGTACGACACCTGCAGAGCTCTTCAGCAAACACACACACGAGCCAATCATGGAGAGAAAATGCCAGATCCCAACTGAGGACCACAGCCACTTTTTCCAGCAGTTCCCTTGTTGTGGGTGGGTATAAGGCAGAGACATACAGTACGAGCTTTTCTCTGATCCCTATTTCCAGGAATCATCAGTTTTGGAGATTCCAGCAGCAGAAATTGCACCTGATCCTGTATGTTCAATAGCTACAGATAGACCTGTTTTCCCTAAATTTGTCTAATCCTTATTTATGCTCCGGTGTCTGAGGCACGCTGTGGTAGCCAATTTTACAATCTGATTGTGTGTGCTTTTGAATGCTCATGGTCTGCACTTATCTGAGAGACATTTTAAATCACCATAATCTAATCTTGTTGCCAGCCATCTTTCTGCCACAAATGATGTGATGATTGAGCCTTCAGAGATATGAAACCAGAAACTTTGGTTTCATAGAGTCTTTTGATGTAAGGGACAGCTTTCTGAGTTGGGAGCTGCAGTAAGCCCCTACGCTGTCACTGGAGAAAGGCTGAATTCTTGTATTCAGCCCAAAAGAAGCACTGGTGTGTAGTGACCGGACTCCATGGCCATGCTTTTGAGAAAGTTAAGGCTGCATCTGTAGGTATCTTGACCTGATCTGGCATTTCGATAGCACACACTTCACCCCACGTCCAGCTCCCACCCCTGATGAGGGTGTGTTTTCCAACAGAGCTGCTATGCTACCTGATCAGGACAGTGCTCTTCTGTTTCACGCAGCCAACGTCGCCTCAAGGGAGGGGAGAGGAGCCATGGAATGAGAGGCAATCATTGGCACTGTAAAACACGATTCTACGAGAGCAAGTGAAAAACCACAGGTCTCAGCTGGCCTCTTCAGCCTCTGCCTTTACCAGGATAAGCAGTGGCAGGCTGGTAGTGGGTGTTCCTCTTTGCCAAGAAGGAACTCCTGCCAAAACAGAGATCTGCATGGACATGAGACCGTTTTGAGGAGGTTCTCACTTTAGGGACAGGGAAGCACAAGCAGGAATTTAGTGAAGGGAGTAGATATCAGCTCTGGGTAGTTGATGCAGTGGAGCAAGCATTTTCCTAAGGATTTATATAGCCTTGAGAAGAAAAGCAGGAACAGAAGGAAACGCTGCTGAGTACACAAATCTTCACTTGGGACTGGGCAGATTCAGAGACAGGTGGAAATATAGGCTTGGTCAAGGATATAAATCCTTACAACAATGATTGCAATAACCTACCATCTGCAGGAATCCTTTCCTCCGGAGTGTTTCACACTCACAATCAGAGACTACGTGTGAAAATGTGGGGCTGAGATGTCTCCTGGCTCCACAGGATTCCTGTCTTCTCAAACGTCTTAGATGGTGGAGTCTGCATGATGGAAGCACCTCAGGGACTATGCCAACATTGCCTGCACTTTGATGAAATAACAAGGAAGAAAGAGGAATGAAAGAGGATGGAGAGAAAGAAACAGAATTGGGTGGTCTTAACCAGCTGAGTTCAATAAAAGACAGAGGCATAACATCGCCTGGTCTATCTTGCACATGAAGTTCAGGCTAAGCAGTATAATCTTTCCCTAGTAAATATTTGTATAATCGGGATTTTGTGAATCTACACTCATTTTAAATCATCAGTTTTCTCTGTAAAGACTGTGTAATGAAGGGAGCCCAAGAAGAACACTGCTCCATTGATTCCTATCAAGCCATGGTGTGTGATGAATACTGTAGTTCCACATTACACATAATTCCTCCAAAAGGAATCTCTGTTTGGAAAAAAATAATTACAAATCAGGATACAACAGGGCTTGTTGCAGTTTCCCTTAAGAAAAAAGATAAAAAATTATGGCTCTCAACTGTAAACATCACCAAGAGATTTTTAATTTTTTACTTCCTAAATAAATTAGAGACTAATTGTATACGTCAAAATGTCTTATTTCACTGAACAAATGGAAATTGTTTATCTTTGTGGCTTGTTTTGTAGCAATATTTAGATAATTGTTACATAGATATTGCCAGAAGTAAATCCTAGGACTTCACATAGGGGCAATGCATTTGGCACACAAAAATTATTTGAAAAAAAATCCAGAACTGAAATAAAATCTGAATCTTCTTTCCACGCAATTTCATTTCCCTCACTCAGATTATTTTAGAAAGGTGACTGAACTATTTATTTTTAACACTAATAATTCCTCTAAATTAATTAACATGAAAGCTCTCCTTTGTTATTCCAGACAATCAAGACCCAAACCAGTGCCATCCCAAAATTAAGCTGCTGCAGCTTTTAACAGGGGCTCCCATTCAGCTGCAAATGCGATGCGATTTTGCTTTAGTTGCCACAAATATTAACAGCGAGGGCTTTTTGTTCTTTTACTCCCTCTTGCTGCAGCCTGTTGCAAAGCCTGAGGTTTAAAGTAATCTCAAAAAAAAAAAAAAAAAGGAAAAAAAAGTGCAAGACTTTGTCACTTTGTAATTTAAAGAGCCGTTTTGCTCTGCTAAATCCTCAGATGGAGATTTCAGACAGCAATGTATCTGGCAAGGAGAGCGGGGTGGCAAGCAAATTCGGTTACTGTGATTGCCTCTAAGTAGAGGAAGGTACTCAGCACCCATACCTGCTGTCAGCTTTCCTTAAAGCACTGTTTATACTGAAGTATCTAGTGATACTTATCAGCCAGCAGCTCTCTCTGGCGACAGTAGGAGTTGTCTGGATCTTTCTCCTCTGGAAATTCTCTCACGTAGGCTCCTCTGTTTTGCTTTCACTTCTGGATCCAAAGGGTTTTCACACCATTCCACCACGGATGGCAAACCTCATACACATGGTGCAGACCCTGCATTTTACTCTTTGGGTCCAGACCTCCTTCATGCTCTTACAGCTGCAGAGACTTCCTGGGCTAGCTCTGCACAATGGTTTCAGTGACAAAACAAGGGTGGATTTGCCATGGGAGGAAAGGAGCACATGATCCCCCCCAAGTAAGCTTGCACTCCCAGTCACGTGTTGAAGAAATATTCATGTGGCTGCACGACTACCACATCCACACTGATGTTGAATCCAGTCCTCTTTGCCGCTATGCCTGTAGATTCTGGGATTTAATCCCATTTCTTCTGTAGTGTGATCTGCTCCTCTGGGCTGCCCTTGCATTTCACTGCTCCAGTGATCCTCTCCCCTTGGGGTCCAGAGACATCAACCCATTGCCACCCTATGCTCCTGAGTGCTGCTCTCCTGTCAGGGATTACCAAGGGATTTAGGAGCCGAAAACACCCCAGGCCACAGAAGACAGTGAGAAAATCTGCTTAAAATTCCCAGCTGGGATTCTCTCTTGATGAGCTTTTGCAGCCGAAGAAACCTGGAAAACTGCCCTGAAAAGCTGGTCTTAGATTCTGCTGGGTTTTGTAGTTTAGTTGAGTGTAAAGCAGAATTGCAAGAACTGCACTTAACACCAGGACTGCACATACTCAGTTAGTGCTCTGAGCTTGCAACTAAGGCAAAAACAGAGCTGGAGCTCGGAGCTAGAATGAGCTTTATTATAGTGACTCTTAAACTAGTAAACATTGGTGGAAGGAGGAAGCCTGAGGTGTATCTCGTAGTCAAGTCATTCACCACCACCACCAGTATGAATGATAACCACAGGGATGACCCAGCAATTGTCACATTTCATCCTGACTGTTTTAAAGCAATCCCATAATACCCAGAAGGTTTTTGCCATCAATAACTGAAATGTATGCTGTGGACATTTCCAACCACATGAAAGGCAAGAATATAACCAGGAAAAATGAAAATGGCTTTAGCAAAAGCAAATAATGCTTGACCAACTTGATTGTCTTCTGTTACTAAATAGCTGGCTGTTATAACCCTGGCTCCCGTAGCAGTCTCGTGGTAAACTGAGGAAGTATGGCCAGGTCGAAGCAATTGACAGAGGTTTGAAAGTTGGTTGAACAGCTAGTCTCAAAGGTTGAGAATCAACTGACTGGAAAAGGTATGGGGATTGCCCTGGGGGCCAAGAAGCCAACAATGTTCTCTCTTTGCAAATAGGGCAAAGCTGCATATTAGCCTGCCTTTGGAAAAGCATCATCAGGAGATCAGAAGAAATTATAATCTTCTTCTTACCACTGGGAGGGGCTGAACATGCAGTACTGTTTCTGGTGTGGGCCCTCACTAAAGTAGGATGTGGGGAAACTGAGGAAGATTTCTAAGTGGAGGGCTACCAAGGTGGTGAGCATGCAACCTGCAAGGACATGAGTGACAGCTGGACTTGTTTAGCCTGGAGATGAGGACACTAAGGGGCAATCAAATATCAGCCTACACCTACTTGAGAGGGAGTTACAAAGAAGACGCAACCAAACTCTTGTTGGTTGTGACAGGGGCTAAAACAAAGAGAAGGCAAACGTGTTTAAAACATTCAGACTGAAAATTAGGAAAAGCTCACACAGGAAGACAGTGCCACTTCAGGACAGGTCCTTTGGACTGTAGATCTCTCTTGGGAAGACAAATCTAAGGCCAGCCTGATCTAGTAATTATGGCAGCTTGGCTTCAAGTGGGAGGTTGCTCTCTCCCAACCAACATTTCTTTGAATATTCAAATCTATGAGGTACAAAGCTCAAGAAGTTATGTCTACTCCTAAAGACAGGAATAAATCTCATCCCTCCCCAAGATAAAGCCAGTAACCTGTTTTCCAATGACAAACAGTTCCTGGGTTCAGCATGAGCTTAGATACCACCCTATAGTGAAATTCAGATTCCTCCAGAGACCAGTCCAGCTCTTTTTTAATTAGAAGCCTGTATTTCCAACACTAGTTTAACAAAACAGTGAGGGCTTTTAGGCAGTATTATCCTCTTGCGTCTCATCCCAGCTACCTTAAGTATTGTTACCAAACCTTTGCAGAGTGCTACAGGACTCCCAGCATTTATTTGAGAGTGGGTTTAACTGGAGTTCTAGGTCTGATGAAATGCTGCTACCAGTGGCAGCATCCATTGGCAGACAACAGTCAGGGACAGTTGCGGTATAGTATCCTAGATTAGGCCATAACAAAAAAACCTTGGGCTTTACCTTACTCCCTCTCTTGTCCTCCCTGGCACTTTCTGTATCTGGCTCTCAGCATGTTCATTTCTCTTCTTTTCCTTGGGTGGAGATGGAAACCAGCCTTTCTATGACAAACTGAGGGTCTTTGTGGCTGTTCAAAATCAGTTGCAAGTTGCAGCTGTGTCCATTGAATTGTTGTCATTCCTTCATCTTCTAGGACTTTCCAGTTTCTCAAGAGAATTATAGCTGTGTGATACCTCTGGCTGTCTTGCAATCTTGAAAATCTGCAATTTGAAGCAGGCTGATCAAGTGCAGATAATAGTTTCCTGTGAACAATAAATATCACTCAAAGCAACTTCCATAGAGACCAGGATACTTCAGTAACATAAATCTTCTTAAAAGCCTAACAGACGTAAAAATCGTTTGTATTTTCTCCTTTTTTCAGAGATTACCAAACTTTAGTCATCACTGTGGAAGTTCACCTGACATTCTATAAGCTCTGGGTTTATCTGTATCGACAGGACAATAAAAATTCTTGTCTATCACTCTACCGCTGTCACCTTTGGTTTCTTCACTTGGTTGTGGAAGAATTTAACGGAGGTAAGAGAATAATGATGAAGAGAAAAAGATTACAAACTTAATGGCCTGTGAATGCTGTTTATAGTTTGTCATCATTACAGATGGTGTTTTCTTGCTTGTGCACCTTGCTTGATTTCTCTTAGCCAGAAGTGTTGACAAAGTAGGGTTCCAGGTACAGCTAAAGATAAAATTTCAACTAGAAGAAAGAGAAGACAGACAAAAACCATTTTTCTTCTATCTTACCTATTTACTGCAGGAAAAAATAATAAAAAAACGGAATAAACAAGAACCCTTGAGGCTGATTGAAGATGTGAGCCTGCTCATTGACAGTATTTATTTCAGGACTGAAAAAATGACCAGGAAAACATTTCTGTGAGGCAACTCTGTCCTGCTTCACTGACGCATCATTTCTTATGTCATGGTCAGAAATCCTGTTCTGGAGACAGCTGCATCACTCATAGATCAACCAGCAGAGCTTTTACATACACACATTCACATGGTATCAGTATCAGGAGAGATAGATCTGGCCATCAGTTAAGACTGTTTTTACAAACAAGGCTTATTCTGCCTAAAGCACGGTAGAGGATACTCATGTGAATTGTTCTGCAAATTGGTTATCAGTGCGATACTTTCCAACAGATGTCCACAGCTGAACATTACAACGCATAGTCAGAGACACCTTTCATGTCAGGGCAGCTGTCTGGAAGGTCCATGCTTTCATAGGATCCACCTGGCCAGAAATGAAAGCAGATGAAGAGAGGAAAATGCCTCTGACCTTTTCTCCCTCCAGCCTGATCACTTCTGCAACAGCTTCTCGTATCTATGGCATCCACCTACCATTTCGTAGTTTGGTGGGACAGAGAATTACACACCTTCTAATGAGGGCAAAAAAAGTAGTCATGAGAGACAGCATGCAGGTCCCATGTTTGCTGAGAAACTCTGGTCTTCTGACCACAGTATCAGAAGGAAGGATTTGGAGTAGGTATTGGGAAATCCGGAGAAAAATTAATCATATTAATGTGTTGTCAATTTTTTCTTTCAGAATCACATAGCGAATTTTGAGCTCCTGATGTCTTGTTTATATGAGATTATCAACTCTTTTCCTTTGTTTACTTTTAATGAAATAAAAAAAGAAAACTACAAAAGGTTAGTCATAACTATGGAGAACAGCATGAAGACAAGACTCCTACTGGCTCAAAATCCAATCTGAAGTGTTTCAACATGAAATACAAAGCCAAAGCAGTCAGATTTAAGTATTCTTTTTGAAAATGAATTATTTCCTTTTTTTTTGTCCTTAAAAATTGTCATCTGGAGCTAATTTTGTCTGCTTACAAGATTAAAAAAAAGTATTTTAAAAATACCTATGTATATATATACAGACACATAAAAAGAAATACTTTTTAGCAAACTGAACAAACTGTTGCATTTAGCTTGAAATGAATCTCTGATTACTGACTTTCTTTTAACCCTTTTTGAAATTCAGTTTGGCCAGGGAATTAAAAACAACAGTTATTCCTATGGCTTCAATTACTTGAGACATTTGCCAGAACACCTTGCAATATAAACCAATTTATGTCTACAAATTTGGTATTGGGTTCATTTCTTGCCGAGACCTCTTAGCAATTTATCTGGGACATCTGTGGGTGTAGCACCTGGAAGATGAAGCTATATAAAGCTCATATACAGATTCTTTTTTTTTTTTTTTTTCCTGGTAAAAAAGAACCCTGATAATGATGATTTATTTTATGGCTAAATTTGATATTATTTATAAAGGAACTGCATGAAATCAGTTCAAAATTAAATGAAATTATTTCAGTTTTCAGCAAACGCCTTAGGAGGAAAAAAAAACAAAAAGGAAGGAATCCCCCCATCTTCAGTTGAAAGACTTTCTTCCAGACAAATCAGATTTATGAAATAAGGGTGATGAGAAAACAGTAAGTCTGACTGTTTAATACATGCATACACATACCAAGGTCAATAAATAGCCCAAGCATAAGGAACCAGTAAATAACCCCAGTGTAAGAAACTCATAAGCAATGCTGATTCCTTGAGTTTCCATTTAGTTTTGGGAGTGTTTGCATGTGGATGGCTCTGTGTGTTTAATATCTATTCTCATATCAAGGAAGCATAGGGGGGAAACTCCATTCGGATGTATTTTCATGCAATTAATAATAATTCAGGATTTTGTGCATTTCTTATGCCAAAACTGTGCTTGCCAAGGTTTGGAGCCCTCCAAACGCGTAAATTAGTTCAAGGCTGAATCGCTATGAGTTTCTCCTCCATCTGAAACAGTATTTGTTCAAAAATTATTAAATGTGCTTCACTTTTGTCTTCGTTCAATCCAAAGTAATTTTTAAAATTTTTTATCAAGGTTCCTTGATATCCTGTTTTAAAATGGTTTCAAGTTTCCAGTCTGGCCAAGTCTCCGTGTACGTTTCGGTTCACTTAAGTGTAATTGCGACCAGTGGGAGTCTTTCCATTGATTTCAGTAGACTCTGGATCAGGTTTGTTTCCAGCGTAACTTACGTATGTTTGCTGTCATGGAGTAAGTCATCTATCATCCAGCGACCTTGAGAGAGCAGAAAATAAATCCAGGATCTCTCCTCTTGCGTGGGGGGAACTTAAGCAAGTCCTGGTTTATTAGTGGCGACTGCTCTATGTAACACATCTTGAGCATCTGCCCCTTCACTGCAGTAAGAGCTTCTTTTTGGATTCAGTCTCTCCCAGCAGTCAGCTCGTTTTAATATTTCATATGGTGCCTCGGTCTCCTGCAAGATTCCCTTGCTGTGATTTCAGATCCTCATTGACACACTCCAGGCATTTTGCTGCCTTGAACATCTGCTGGAGGACTCTTTGAGATGCAAACTCAAGATCTTTTATGCAGTTTGGTTCTTTTTGCAGTTTCCAAAAGAGGCAAAATAAAATAAATAAGCGAGGCATGGGGCCTGGACTGTTTTCCTGTTTTGTTTTGCCACATAGGTGCATCTCTGCACAATCTTATTTTGCCTTTGTTGCTGTTGCTTTTTGCCAGACAATGTAATTATCTTGATTGGTGGGTGGCCAACCAAGTTTTAATTAGATCCAGGGGGATTTCAACAGGACTATGTATTAAAAAAAAAAAAAAAAAAAAACAAGGCAAAATGGTGTTGCTTCTATTAATGTTTGTTTATGTTTGTGAGGCATCTTCTGTGAAATATGACGTGGCCTCTTTGCATTTCCAGTGAGGTCCTCTCTTCTCCTGCCTTGCTCTTTCACTTGGGTGACAGGGAATGGTGAACTGGCGTTAACGCCCGGGTACCGCAGCGCTGCTGCCAAGCTGTTGCTGCTGCAAAGTGTCCAGCAGCTCAACCGCTGCCAAACACAGCCATCGATCCTCCAGCTTGTGCCAGTTCAAAGGAACGGAGGATGCACATCCAGTTTTGTGGAAGCGGTGACAAGCGATTTGGAGCAGGCGACTGGCATGGGCAACAGTGAGCAATACTGAAAGCGGGGGAAAGACTGCACTGGGGAGGTCTTTCTGGCTGGTTATAGTTATTAATTTTTGACTGGAAAAGGTTGTTTTTATTTATTCAGTTGTCTAAAAATATCCCAGTAATGAATTAACCTGAATTGCGGGAGGGGGACAGGCAAACGCATATTGATTTTCTAAAAGCAGGCAGGAATGCTGTTATTTTCCAATTAACGTTCAGCTTTAGTGAACAATCCAGCTGGAAAGAACCAGCTAAGCAATACGAAGCTTTTTGCTTTCTGCACTTTTTCTAGTGGTATTTTTTTTTCTCATTTAACTTCTTAAAAAAGACTGTAATAACAACCGAGGGCATTTCTTTGGCTAATGGGAATTAACTTGTCATGGGCTCCACTGGGGAGATCCAACAGTTCATGCTGAGGCAGAAGACATATTCATCTAATAATAAAGAAAATGTGAGAGGAAAACCATCTGAATGCAGATGGTTTATAGAGGGTTTATAGAGGGTATTGTGTATAAATATCTATTAATAGATATTTATAGAGAAATGGGCATTTCTCTATAAATCCCAGAGCAGTTCTGGAATTCTGGTGGGACTGATGATGACCTGCAGTCTGCTTCTGGTGGAGTCACCCTTTTCTTTCCTGTTCTGTTTTTTATTCTGTCTGTCACAATGTCTATGCCTCTTCCTTCTTATGGCTTAGCATACTTGTGGTTCACCACGCTTAAAAGCAATGGCTGAAAATGATACCATCACATCCAGCCACCTTCAAGTCCCCCCGTCGTGACCACTGTCTGAATGGCTACATCTGAATGATGTCACCTGGAGCAGCCCTCAGCAAAAAATCCAACAGGCATCTCAGGGTCACCCCACTGGCTCTCCAGTGAGACCCAGCAAGATCCTGCAGTTAGATCCTGCAGCATTATAATGGTTAGGTACCCAGAGCAATGAGTGCTGATAACAGGAAAGCTGATGTGAAGCAGAGGAATTCCCGCACTTTTGAGTAAATATGTGCACACACAGGTAAACATAGATTCACATAAATGGAAATCCTTATTTTTTAACAGCTTTCTGAAGCTTTATCTGAGTTTTCACGTTGTCTAAACTTCCTGATTTTTTATTTTTCTCTCTTGCAACTTGCCCTTTTCAAATTATTAACTTGTGCTGGGGTGAGATCTACTGAGTTCAAGCAAAAGCAGAGCTTGTCTGGCCTACAGCATTCACTGCATTCCCATATAATTTTTCCCTCTCCCCTCAAATGCTCAGGGGAATCTGGCTGTAGAAAGTCCACATTGGGACTTTTCCCAATATAAAAGTTATGGAAACAAGAGTCGAAAGTGAATCCTGCTCTTGTCCATCCTCAGCAAAGCTTATGGAAAGCTACAAGCAACCTTTAATACTGTGCAAAGATGGAAGTTTTGCTAGACATTTCTCAACCATTTTGCATAAATTTAAATATATATGTTCTTATTTCACAAATATTTATTTAGCTATCACTGCAGTTTTCCTTTAAAGGCCTAGCCCAGGGAGAGTGACAAAACCACCAGTTTCTGCTGAGAAATGATATGCCCTGCAGTCATTCTATGTATTTAGAAGCTAGAGACAAATTTTAGGACCTGGATTTATTTATAGCATCTAATAGATGTTTGATAATTACGTGCATGGGAATGGAAAACAAATTCTCCATATTAAAAAGCATAAAGAAAGCTTGTTTGGATTAGCATGATCAACCAAAAGCATCAATTTGATTCTTGGTATATATATAATTTACTGAGCTGCAAAATAAACACACTCTACTGTTCCTCTGCTGAAGGCTCCAGCTGTAAATATTTCATTACTTTAAAAATGTATTGCTATTAGATAGGTCTTTTAGTATTCAGCAGAATCAAGTTTTAAGTAATAAAATAAAATTGTTTGTATTTCCTGAAGGACCTTTTTTAACCATACTGTTTCAGTGAGGGGAAAATTTTTCTGCCACCTATTGGGTGCTGGCAGAATCGTCCCAGGGGCAAAGCGGTTGGGTTTTTTTATTACTTATGATGGCATAAATCAATTCCTGCTCTCACGAGCACACAGTATAAATCACAAAGTCACACCCAGCATACATTGCAGTCCTTTTCTGGCCAAATGGCACCACGGAACTCATGGCTGCAGGAAGCCAAGAACTCATTTAACATGTATAGCCCTGCTAACAATATACATGCTTAAAAATTGCTGCAGATACCTCTAAAAAAATTTTTTGCAAAGACTTTTAAGGTTTACCTTTCAGGGCATTAACTATCAGATATGAAGATGAGCAGGGGAAACCGGTCTAAGCTGTACCAGTCCACAGCTAAGGAATTCTTACCTCTGCCTTCAAGGAAGTTGATGCTGGTCGCTGTCAACAGAGTTTGGGGATAATTGCAGGACCATCAGAGTCCTGGTCCATCTCTCCCTGTCCTACTACTAGATTCCAGGTCATCTTCTCCACTATGGAAAATGGGTCTGCTCCCTGGATAGTGTAAGGGAGGGAAGACTGTGAGGAAAGGAGAAAGTTTGTCAGGCAAACAGAAACATCATTCCCCAAAGAAGAGAGAAGTAAATTAGTGATGCCGTCATTACAATTTTTCTTTATAGAACCAGGACATTTCTGGTGATCTTCCTGCCTTTGCTTGAAATTTGGCTTGAAATGACAAGCTTTTATAGAGTATTTCAGGATGGTTTCTTCCTGAATTTGGAGGGTGGTAGGGTGGTAAGGAAAAAGTATGTAGTTCTTCAGTGGTTTTCCACTGTTGGAATGCTTTTCAGGGAAAAAAACCAAACATCTTGGGCTTTTGTGGAATGATTTGTGAGTGTTGGGGAAGGCTCTCCTCATTCAGGAATTGATATGTTTTGCTGTTCAAAAATCTGACATCCCAAGCACAGGATTAAGTGTGGGTGCATAGGTACATGGGAAGATTTTTCTACCATATGTGAGGTACCAAAGCAATAAATAATCACAGATCTGGAAGGAAATAATTTGCTACCCATGTACCATTCTGGCACCTGGTAAACTGCTTCCATCACTATTTCATTTCTCAGGAATAGCTCCCCACAAAACAAACAGTCTGCCTGAACATCATGAAGTGCAATTTTTTTTTGATTTATTATTGTGCTTCTTGAAATCCTTAAGGGCCCCCAAGCTGAGCATTGAACAAAGACCACGGTCTCTTCCCATAAAAAGTTACAGTACAGGTTATCCAAGTTGTTGAGAGAGGTTAGCCTATACACAGAGGATTTGAAAGCTGTCCCACATTAAAAGAGTGTAAATTATATGGCTGGGGCAAGACCTCACCCCAAAAAGTTGCAGATTAAGCTTTCCTATTATATTGTTAATGTTGGTTGTTTTAAAAACACAGCAATACATATCCCCTCCTTTTCTGCAGAGCATTCAGTCAGGAAAAAACCTCAGAACAGCACTGCTTTGCAGACTTGCAATGTATCCTGAAACTTGTTTTCTCCTGAAGAACTGTTTTGGTCCTCAGCTAAGAATTAACTTCACGAAGGAAATTCCTTATGTAGCAACAGCTGTACAGATTGGAGTTTCTCAGGTTGACAGGAGAGTACTTTGTGTCACTTGAAGAGCTATTGAAAACTCTCATTTAATACTGACATTTCAAGACTGTCATCTTTTGCAGAAATCTGAAATAACTTCAGCCAATTTTACATCTCATTAAAACTCAAGCATAGATACCCTGACTGCTCCAATTTTTATCATGATTTTCTCGTTGCTAAACAGTATTATAGCTTTTTTTGACAAATGTTGAGTTGTTGTAATAGTTTGTTTCGTATCAAAATGTATATTGAATTATATCAAAAGTTTAATGTCTGTGGAAAATTACATACAACCTTCATGTGCACATTCTGAACCCTTATTTGGAATAAAATCTGAAAATGAGATAATTTTCCCTCATTTATGCAAATTTGACACAGGGTACCTGAGCTGAAATTATGAAATGGGAGCTGATAATATATATCACATATGGTACAATTCACTCAAAAATTAGTATATTTATGGAGCATTTAGGGAGTCTGGAAGGGCTGTCAAGAAGATGCCTGCAGCTTTGTTTCCTATGGCAGTATCAGGTAATCTATCACCATTTCAGCTGCATCCTGTTCACAGCAACACTTCTTGAAAGCGCTAAAACAGATTTCTCAAAAGGCTGTTGAACTGACTTCTTGGATTCCTCAGCTACTCTCTCAAGAGCTGATGTTACATCACATAGGAAAAATGTGATGAACAGAAAGACATTATTGCTCTGACTGCATTCAAATCTGGGTCCAGCTTGCACTTCACCACTTCTCCAGGTTCAGTTCAGAGATGGTCACTTTATTCTGTCTCTATGGTCCTGTAGACCTCCTCATAGCAATAAAATTTAAGGATGTACCTTGGGGAAAGGAGTAACTTCAAGAGCTAGCTGAATGCTCAGCTTGTTACCCCATGGCAGTGCAGCTGGATTATGGATACTGTGTGACCATTACAGCAGTCTGGTGAGCCTGTCTGTGTCAAGACCATCGTAGATCCTATCTTCAGCTGAGATAGCCAAGGTTAACTCCAATGGGGCCACCTTAGTTTTCCCCTGGAGTATAGCCTCATGAACTCCATCTAAGAGTTCAGCTGTGGTACCGCAAGAAAACACACTTGACCTTGGCTCAGCCTAGGACTGAACAACACCTCACGTAAATTTCTACTGCAATAAAAGAATGGTCTCCAGAAACACCATGATGTTGGCAGGCCTTGCCCTCCCATCCTGGTTTTTGCCTGTGGGGTTGCCTCCTGTGGGCTAAGAAGGAAGGTTGGGGAAGGTTGACTGCTTCCAAGTCATATGCAAAACTCATACTGCAGTGTGAACGTGGCAGGGTAAACTGATGGAGTCCCTCACACTCCAATGAATAATCTCTAATCATGCCTAAAATCATGGTGATTCCAGTCTTGAGGCCAGTAATCTTTACAATGAACATAACGAGTCAAGGCCACCTGGGGTTCCATATCTGAAAACAAAAGAAAAAGGAGATGCCAAGGAAGGAATATAAGGCTTGGACAGTAATACTTCAGAATACACGCCATCCTCCAGCAGTCTGCAGCTTAAGGACTTCCCAAACCAAACCTGTTCATATACATGCAGTAAGTCTCAGTGGATTTCCCTTCAGTCCTTGCTTGAAGCTATGCACACCCTGCATATCCCCAACGACCTGCAGCAAGGAATTTCATAGCTATACCCTGTATGAAGAATTACCTCTTTTCCTTTCTTTGGAATGTGCCAATTGTTGGCTATTCATGTGTCAGAGAAGAAACAAAACAAACGATCCAACAAGAGCAAGAATATTTCTTCTCTTGAAGTTATGCACGTGTCAACTAGAATTTAGCTATGCACTGGATAAACATGACATAAAACTAATTGCCATTTCTTACACTTCCAGGTGAAAGATTAGAAAATCCAAAGCATTTTTTTTCACTCCAAATCATCCCAATTTCAAGGGCATTTATACCCTGACTTTCCACACAACACTCAGCTAAAGCATGCCTCATTAACTCACATGCAAGCCTTCATGCCTCCATAACCCAAATTTCTTTTCTCACCTTTCTCAGATGGTATTTTTTCCCCTCACTGCTGAGGCTTAAATTGATTTACTGCCCCCAAACACAATTCAGATGCTCTGCGGTTTCATGGCCCTTTTAAACTCTCCTCAATGGCAATGGATATGGAAGTGCTGTTCAGGTCCTTGCATTTAACATCATTTGATTCTTCTTTCCCTGTCCTCCATCTCCCTCACTTCCCCTTATTTGTATTCTCATCAGTGTCACATTAAATGCCGTGGAACACGCTTTTAGGGTAATAACAGGCCTGAAGTTTATGAAATAAAAGATTGATATCAGCTTCATAAAACTCAGGGGAAGCAATATCTTCTCTGTGTCTTGCCATCCCTTTAACTGCAGCTACCTTTATACATTGTGGAGGAAGAGAAGAGTTTAAAAAAAAAAATTTTAAAAAAAAGAGAAAAAAGGTGCTATCTCCAAACAGCAGTGGGATTTTGGAACCTGGTGTGCCATTAATTTCTTTATCGCTTTAACTGCAAGGAAGTTGCACTCGCTTCTTTGTGTGTTTCAGTGGTGTGTTACTTTCAAGGGTTTGGCAATCTTTTTCCTTAAATGTCACTAGATTCTGAAATGTTCAGGCTTCGTAACCAGTGGTTTATAGCCGTCAGACACTGAAAGGGCAACGGATGAAGAAACTGTCTATTATTGTAGATAAACAGAACGTTTGCCACATATCAGGATGGAATGAGAAACAAGGCAGTAAAATCAGGCTGAAGTTTTACACGGATGTCCAGGATGGTGGCATCTGGGTATGACCTGTGAAAACTGCACCATCAGGCTCAACGATGTCCCTCACCTGTTTTACCAGCAAGTTGGTTCCTCTGAACATGGGCCCAAAGCCACATTTGGAGTAGGGTCATACAGCGCACATTAGAGGCTTTGGTTACAGGACTTGATTTGGGATCCCTCAGTTGCTTCTCTTTCCAACCCATCACACCAAGCAGCCTCTACAGCTGAGGGTGGACCATAAATCTGACAAAGCTCAAAGACTCTGGCATGGTGATCCTTTTTGGAGTTGTACACCAATTCAACAACACGCAGCTTTTGAGCAAAACTTGCTTGCATTTTTTCCAGAAGAAACTGGAGAAGCAAGAAGAGGTACTAGACATTCAGATCACTCAGCCTCACTGTACCCGGGGACACTCTCTCACCAAGAAATTGCCCACATGTCTTCAAACAACATCTCCCATGTTCCTGTATATCCCCCCAAATCAGTGCCCTGTAGACATTACCAATGTTTTTCTTTTTTACTGGCCTATTTTGCTATTCTGAATTTACAGTTTTGCAGGTTAGAAGACTGACACAGATACATTTAAGAGGTAAGCTTTTTAATTTTTATTTTTCTTCCTCTTTTTTGGTCAGTAATTGTTTGTGGTTTTTACCCTTAATAACAGATCATGCATTCAACAAAAAAGTAAAAGCCACTGTGTTTCAGATTTCTGCTTTGCTGCCTCTGAATACTCAGTTCCACCTCCCCCCCCCCC